>JAQQAC010013566.1:3107331-3183127 GCA_029783875.1 Phataginus tricuspis | reverse complement strand
CATCTCATGGATAGATCCCACTTCATCACGGTGTATCACTCTTTTACTGTGCTGCTGGATTTGGGTTTGTTAGTATTTTCTTGAGAATTTTTGTATCCAAGTTCATCAGAAGCATTAGCTGTAATTTTCTTTTGAGGTCTTTGTCTGACTTTGGTATCAGGGTGATGCTGGCTCATAAAATGAGTGTGGACGTATTCCTTCTTATAATATTTTTGGAAGAATTAAAGAAGGATCATTATTAATTCTTTGAATGCTTGGCAGGGTTCACCCTGAAGTTGTCTGACCCGTGGCTTTTCTTTGTTGGAAGGTTGTTGAACACTGCTGTCAATCTCATTGTCCCTGAGAGCTTCTTGGTACTCGGTGTGACAAAATGTTGTAGATGTGTTCTTCTTACATCGTTTCTAGACCAGACTCACTACCTATCATTTTATAAATTATATTTGGAGACCCCAGTCTTGGCAAAAGAGGTATTCATTGAAACTGAACTGGTCTTTTCAGATGACATGGCTAGTAATACACCTTGAGACAAAATATAGCATGTGTTCATATGTAAAATTAAATTCAGGACTTAAGGGGTTTTAGTTATCATTATCTATCATAATCTAGATCTCACTTCCCCCATACCAAAACTTGATTCAAAAAGAGGCTAAGGATGAGAGACATCAAATATCATACAATTATTAATCTGCTTTATTCTGTATTTCACATACAATAGTCTGAGAATAAAAATATTAACATTACAACTCAGAAATATGATTAGTGACAGGATTTTGCACATCTTTTTTATGTTATTAGAGTATATTTAATTAGATAATATGAAATAAAATAATTACATTTAAAATAATCTGCAATCTTTGCTGTGATTGTATCCACACATTTTTTGTTTCTTTTTTTAATTCTTTGGAATTGTTTATAAATTAATTTTTTTCTTTGTCTTTATGTGAAATATTTACATGGCTCCATAGTCAAACGTACAAAGAAAAATATGTTCAAATAATTCCATCTTCTTCCACTCCTAATATAAAGCCATTTGTATCTATTTTATGATTTATCTAGACAGTGTTTTTTTTCGTTTTGATATATATATGTCTAACCTACATTTTTTTACTTAAAACATGTAACTGGAGTTTTGCATCAGATAAGAGTAAGTAGTTCACTCTGATCGACTCTCCCACACACAAAAACTATAAATGTTGACAAAATTTTTTTAAATACCTGAAAAGAAGTAAAAAATGAACAAATGAAGGCATATTGTAGAGGGAAAATGATATTTGGTAGGCAAATGTTTTAAGCCAACTTAAGGAAGAACTCATCTGAGATGATCTAGATAGAAGACAAAGATACCAAAGAAGCTATTTAGCAATTCTGAGTATGGTAAAGGAAAATTTGTTAGTGGTAAACGAAAAACATAAGGAATTGGAGCAGAGAAACATAAACTATAGAAAGAAGCAAATGGAAATATTAGTATTGAAGAAAAATGTATATTAAGAATAATGCAATTACTTGATGGCATAAAATTAAAAGAGGAAAATCAATAAACTTGAAGAGATGTGTCAGTAGATATTATACAATATGAGGAACAGTGAAAAATGTTTTAAAAGAACAGAACTTAGGAACCTGTGGTGCAATCTGAAAAGGTCTAATACATGAATGTTTAGAGTCACAGAAGAAAAGACATATAAAATGGTTCAGAAAAAAATATTTGAACAAATAATATCAGATACTTTTCCAAATTTGTTGACAGGTATAAATGTATTGATTAAAGAAACCAAGTGAATACCAACAAAGATAAATATGAAGAAAATCACACCTGGTACCTTAGTGTCAAATGGCTGAAAACCGAGATATGGAGTAGATCATGTAAGGAAAAGGAGAACTTCACATACAGGCAAGAACTGTTCAAATGATTATTGAATTTTTATCAAGAATTATGAACTCCAAAAACAGTGAGGCACCATCTTTCAAGTATTGAAAAAAGATAAACAAAAATTCAATCCAGAGGCCAAAGCTGAACAAAAATATCCTTCAAAATTGAAGGCGAAAAAATAGACATTTTCAGATAATGAAATCTAATAGAACTTGAAACCAGAAATGCTTCTAGCTAGATTGCTATGTTTTCATTTTCATGCAGTGTTTGTTTTTATGAAAAAGTCTGTATGTATCTTTCATTGCTTCAAGATATCTTTCCTGGGTAAAAAAATCTACCACTTGTGAAATTCTTAGCAATCTTTCAGCAATATCACTGCGAGAGCATGCAAGGGATTTTGTACATCACACCTGTGCCAGTGGTGAGGTCTTTAAGTACCATTCAGCCAGTGAGTGAAAACGCAATGACCTACCTAACTTTAGTGTCAGCTTCCCCGGTCCACTTAACAAAGTAGAGCTGCATTTCCTAGAGGCAGTGCATTATTTTGTGAGTGCTCTCAGAAGGGTGTCGAGGGAGGTGGAGCAAGGCCGGGTGGAAGAGCTCAGGAAAAATAGGGTCTCAGCTGGAGACCTTCCTCAGTCTGATCCCGCCGCCAGAGTCCGGCTCATAAAAGAGCACCACCGCGTTGCTAGTCTTACCTTGAGGCAAGGGAGCTGGCTTAACACGCCCACGGCCGCTATTCATTGTCTGAGGTTGGTGGGGACATGGTGGGTTGGGGAATAACTGCCCGGGAAGAGTAGCTCCTCTTTGGATGAGGAAAAGTCTCTGGAGAAAGGGTCATCTATAGATGAGGAGTCTGGTTTCTGGAAAAAAACCCATGTGTGATTTTTCATGCCTGACTATAGTCAGTTACCTGGCAGGCCTCAGGGGGTAAAGCGACCCTCCAAGCCCCAGACGCGGAGCACAGCCAGCGCATTACACTCCCTGCGCCGCGCTGCAGTTGAGGTCACAGGTCCCCTTTTCCTGGCCAGCATGCCTTTAGGCACGTTTGCATTCTGGTCCCCACATCCCTTATCCCCAGTCCTCAGCCAAGGTCTTCATGGCCCTCTGCCAAGGCCTCCTTATCGGAGGAGAAGGAAACCTTAAAAACACTTTCTCCACTCTCATTGAGTGCCTAATACATTCTACTTCTAGATCTTCTCTCAAGCTCCCCCCAAGTTTAGGGTCCATAAAAGTGCAGGAGCCTTTCATTCAGGCTCCCTCAGAAGTGAGATGAGAGTGTGCACATGCGCTGACCCGCCTTATCCTCCTCCTCCGGTGAGTCGTCCTGGGGGCAAAACAGAACCCGGGGAGTTGGCAATTCCTTGGGCTCAGACTCCTGCTTATGCCCCTGCAGAAAAGGCTTGACTGTTTCTTCCGTTTTGGTTCACCGGTTTAATTGCCTGTTTTGACCAGTGGCCGCTCTCCTGAGCGTCGTCCAGTGACCGGTCCACCAGATGTCAGCAGGGCAGTGACTGCCTGGGGTGTTACTACAGTCGTTTTCTGTTGTGCTTATTCACTCTAGTTTATTCTTTCTGTTTGAGATGACTATTTCTTTTGTTTCTAATTCCTGAGCACCTCCCCTTTTACTTCTTATAATAATTCTAATTTATATTATTCTCATATCTTCAGATATTTTCATAATTCCATTTTGGTTACTTAAAAAATATGAGATTCTTCATTACCTGTTTTGAGGCATGAATTTGTGATGTGGTTTCCTTCCTTTTGAGGATGTTCTTCTTCCCATGTGCTCAAGTTTTCTTTTTTCTTAGAATAACTTTGGAACTCAACAGCAATTGTTTTTATGATACAGTTTTACATGAACTAAGCTTATCTTATTTTTAAAAGGTATAGGTGCTAGAATAACTTTTTGAACTTGACAGCTATAGAGACTCCTCTTTTGTTAGTTACATGAAGTGGGAAAAGATGGCCACTGTTGTCTGAAATCTCTGGCTCTGTCTCTCCCTGCCCACAAATTCTACAGGAGTCCCCTCTTTTCTGAATTCCCATCATGCTGTCCCGGGCAACGTGAATTCTATTCTCCTTTCCACTCAGTAGCTGCTTCGCTGAGGGAGGCAGTGGTGTTGATTTGTTACAAGAGGTCAGGTCACCAGGTCTGGGGGCATCTTCCCCCACAAGGCCTCTCAAGACTCTTCAAAACATAATCAGAATCTCACATTTACCTGTGAATTCATGTGTGAATGCTTTTTCTAGTCTCAGCCGCTACTGACACTGCCTTGCCACAAATTCCAGAGAGGGCTAGTTTTCTTGTTTTTAGATTCCCTATTCCTTACTTCTGATTTCTTCTAAATTATTCAGATCTTGGAGCTCACAGAGGTTTCTCTTCACTTTTTGGGGTTCCAGGGAAACCCTATCACCTATCTTTATTGTAGATGTCCATGGAGTTTTAGTTTCACCACCTTAGTAACTGTCAGCTTTTATGCGAGGTTTGGAAAAGAGACTTAAAAACTCCATATTTTTTCCCTGAATTTCCCTTCTTTTTAAGCCCAGAGATTAAAAAGAAAAAAAATACATTGAGGGAGTCATGAATCCAAAGCCCATAATTTATCTAAACTGAAAGTCAGTGTTTATCACTGGTGTAATCCTAGAGCTACATGGATGCGATAGGTCCTTGTGCTCCTAAACAAGGCCTGAGCACGGGCTGGAGGCGCCTTGTTTAGGTTAGTATACTCCAGTAGGAAAAGGCAGGAATTCTCTAGTTCACTCACCCTAAAAGAAAAAAAACTGAATTTCAAGGTTGAGTTACTTAAAACTCTGAGTGTTTTAAAAACTGAGTTAATTAAAACTGAGTAAACAGGCAAACACACAGGGAGTATTTACTGAATGAACCGGAGCATGCTTAGATAGGTGTATGTAATTTAAAAAAAAATCAAGATTTTGAATATATACCAGTCGATTTAATAAAGGGATAATATGGTGAGGGCATACATAATATTTTATAGTCTTTAATTTTAAACAGAGTCTTGAAAATAACCATATTCACTCTTTTAGTCAGAAGCATAACATTTTTTGTCCCGAAGATGAACATAGTCAAATCTAAAGGCAGTTTTCCCCTGTAAGAAAAGTCATTTTTCAGCAACTGACGCAGTTTAATATATGTATTCCTGATATCTTACATGCTGTGTTTTCACAAGTATACATTCTCATTCATAAATAGAAAATATTCATGAACTCTGTGATGCCGGGTCTAAAAGCTAAGCAGTGAGAACAGAGTAGTAGCACAAATAATCAGTATTGGAAGATTGTTCTTATTCTGTACTTCCTTCAGAGTCATTGCTGACAGTTCAGTTAGTTTTCATTTTAATTAAATAATATTTTTTCTATCACAGGAGAAAATTTTTGAGGTTCAACTCTTTCTTGAAAAGCAACATCTCGTCAGTTTTTCCCTAAAGTCTGAGTTTCCGTGTGCACATCTGCCCTAATGCACATTATACTGTCAATACATTTATACACAGATGAAGAAAAATGTAATCAAAACTAAGGAAAATCCAACTCTTTTAAATGTTGAGAAGAAAACAATGGTTACTCTCAAGTCACTTTTTAATTCAGCTCTCCAGATACATTTTCTGAGTTTAAAAAAGCCCTGGGCTGAGGAACACTATGAAAAGTTGTTATATGATATTGTCTGTGAAATAAAGTAACTTAGTTGTATCCAAGCAACAGTAAGTTTAGGGAAAAGAAGCAGCAAAATAAATTCTATTAAAATATTTCTGAGTTTGATTTCTACCTTTTCTTGATTTGAGATTTTTTTAGAAGTCTTGGTTTTGGGAGAAGATGGTTCGAACATCGAAAAGGAATCCCATAATAAGGTTTATAACTACCAATTTTCCCGTTGGAAAATGACACTGTCAAATGATGATGAAACTACCACCCGGAGGTGGCACCCCCAGAAGTCAGGCACAGTCTCTCTACGGAGGGCAAGCTGCTGGATTTATGTAAGAATTTTTGGAAGCATAGAGGTCAGAGATTGGGGAACTTTCAACGACTTAAGTAGATGACATTAGCTGTCAAAACTTGGTTGCTCTGATGTGATTGTTGCCAATTGGTTGGGACTTAGAGGTATGTTTACGGGAGTGAGTCCATTTTTAATTGACTTTCTAAAGTAAAAAAGCTGTTACAGATTGGTTTGCTCGTAAAATATCATCAATCAATTGAGTGGATTAAAATCCAATATGGGTGGCTACTTGATAAATTGTTATAGAATAATTAGTCTTTTCTTAGTAAATATAAGTATTATAGTAATATAAGTAATATTTTCTCCTCAGTTGCGTAGTTCAGTCTTCACACAGCCAAGGTTGCAGGACAGACCATCAAGGGTTTCCATATCCTCACGTCTCCTGGTGAAATGAGGTTTCATTTTACTGAATATTTTTCAGTTTGAGCATCAGTCAGTATGATTACATCCTGGTTTTGCTTTTGAGTCATCTGTTAAGAAAAGGCCTCTTCAGAAGCATGTAAGACTTTGGACAGCAAGCATTGAAGAACTCTAAGGCAAACAAGAATAACTACAATCATAAGAAAAGAATAAAAGACATTCTGGAACAATGACCTGAGACTTTCTTTGACTGACAGAGAAAGTCAGTCCCAAAGGCATCCTGTTCTGTATAGCCAGATTTTCATTTATCTAAGCTTACATACAGGCTAGTTCACATTTCCAGTTCACATGAATCGTTAGCAATGTACAGATTTTCCTTGGGTGACACCAGGAAAATCTAGGACTATTGTTCATAACTACTCATCTTAAGGAATTCAAATTGGTTTGTGCTGCCCTATATAACTTGGGCTGTATTATTTACTATGTTAGCCAAAGTAAGGGGCAAGTTCTAATGACCACTTTGAATCTTCCAACCCTTACTAATGGCATTAATATCCTTAAATGTTTGTTCCACTCAGTGTTGTTTGTACCCTTAGACAGGGTGATATTCATCCAGATCTTCGTAATGAGATATCATCTACTAGAAAGTCATTCACTTGGAATCATCTATTAGCCACACAAAGTAACTAGCCATGGTTCTGGGTTGTCATTGAAAAGCCTGATTTGTGTACAGGAAAGAGACCACAGGAGTTATAAAGGAGATGTAATCATCTTTAGTGCAGCTGTAGGGATTTTACTTTTGAGTGTTAGCATGACAGTCATTATAGTACTCTTCTTCATTTATGTATCATCAACTGTGAATATCAGCATTGGCTATGTTATTATAACTCTGTCAATTTACAGGAATGCTTTAGGATTTTAAAAGGCCCAATCTTTGAAGGAATTTACTGCCTATAACAGAAACATCATGAACAACTATTACAGGCACCTACATAATACTGTTGGCAGATTGATTACTTAAAGTTGTTAAGTTTTACATTACTGAATACTATCTTGCAAACCCCACTTCTGAAGAAAAATGCAAGGTATCAGTCTGGGTTCAGTCAGGATGTAGAGCCACCCAATAACTTAAACAGGGGAAGTTTAATATGAATTTTAATCTGTAGAATTAATGTGAATTTAATCTATAGAATAGGAGTGAAGCTTACAGATAGACAGATAGCTATAAAATTCCTTAGAGCTAAGCATAGCACTGAAGGAAGGACAAGTGAAAGCGAAATCTTCACCACCGGGCTGGGGCTCAGACCCCGCTGGAGAGGATGCAGTTACAGCCTACAAGACGGCTGATAGGCTTTCTGGATTTCTGGGGCCAAATGCTGGCCCAAGTCACTGCACTTGAAGGAAACAATTCTCTGGGGTGTAGGTGAGCCAAGACTGGTGGACAGACACACAGAGGGTGTCAGAGCACTGTGGTACAAGACCTGGGTGATGTCTGCGTTGGAAGCAGTCCGTGTGATCAGCAGGTCATCGTAGCTGGCGGTGTCGCTGGCAAGAAGATCACTGAAACGAGGCGGTGCTGTAACGCCATCAAGAGACTGCGCACAGAGAACTACACAAGCACTGATGGACGGCACCAGAAGACCACGGAAAACCAAAACACAGGAATTAAAACCAGGAGCCCTCTTTCACCTGTAATGGCCCCTCAGCGCCCTCTACTGACAAAGCATGAAATCAGGCTCATTGTAGAGAGGAAATGCTGGCTCAAGTCCATTATCACAGAGCAGATCACGAAGGGAAAATTTGGAACTGAGAGACAAAAAATTGATAACTAAATTGCAATAACTAGAACTGTCATCTAGAATTTTAGAATACAAGTTATAAAGAACTCATATTTGGTAAAAAAAAAGGCAAACAAATAATAAGGAAATAAGTAAAAACATATGAAAAGGCAATTATCAGAATTGAATAGCCAATAGAATATGAAAACAGGCTCAACCTCCCTAACGTCAGGAAATACAAATAAGCTTCACCTCATATCGGCATTAGACCAATGAAATTGGAACATCTAGCTGTAGAATGTTTGGTAGAGATGCTCTTACCATTAAGAGACATTGATAAGTACAATCACACCCGAGGGCAATGACTGCTGTCTTGTAAGGGTGAGGAAGCACACTTCCTGTGACGCAGCCTCTCCATTTCTAAATACATGCCCACGAGAGATTCTCCCAGACACACAAGGAGACAGATGCAAGAGTGCTCACGTGCAATAATCACAACAAAGTAAATTTAGAGACAATCTAAGTATCTTTCAATAGGAGAGTGGATTAAGAATATTGAGTATTAAATATACTTAATGCAATTCTGTGAGTTATTCTGCACAGAAAATTAATTAACTAGAAATACCTTTAAAAGGCATGCAGGTGTGTGCTGGGTCTCTCGAGCGGTTGCCGACTGAAGACGATCGATCGCTCAGTCCGCCACTGAAGCCTGGTCTGCACCTCCCACTGCTCAGGCCACTGAATGGGTAGGACAACCCTTGAGTGGTCTTGGATGTTTTTCCCTAGACTCTCAAACAGAAAATGGAAATAAGGTTGATGGGAAATAAAGTCTCTCAAAAAATAAATTCATTAAAAAAAAAAACTATCTATATTCACAAACATAATGGAGTGAAAACAGCAAGTTGAAGAATACATAAAGTATGAGCCCACCTGTAGAAAAGCAATCAAGATGCACACATAAATATGAAGATATGCAAAATGACTTTAAGATATGTATTCATGAATTTTGAGAAAATGAGAGACAATGAAATCACTCAGGCTTTCACAGGGAAGGAGGGGGAAAAGCCCTCATATCAAGGCTTGTCCAACCAAATTGAACTGAATTTCTTAAAAGTCACATAGATCTAGCAGAAAATGGAGTAGTGTTCTAAAATGTGAGGGGAAAAATAAACTTTCTAAATTAAAATTCTAGCACATTATTACCAAATTTGAATATAATTTAAAACATGCTCAGATATATAATGTCTCAAAAAGGTTATATCCAATGCCCATTCTCAGGAAGAAGATGAATGAAAGAATGTAAGCAAAAGGGATTGACATGGGCATAAAATGCCTAGACCCTCATCTTCTGCATTTGAATGTCAACAGATTATATCTAAAATTTTAGAAGTTAAAAGATTGTATTATACTCATACTATTTCATCATATTTTGTATGATAAAAGCTTAATCAACTTAAATCTACAAGCCCTCAGAAATAAAACCAGAAAAACTATTCACAAATATCAATCAGTGTTTAACAAAATTACTATAGAGTGAAACCTTAATACAACCTTACTTTTTAAAATATGTTTTACGTGTCTTCTTATCAGCACATCTCACTGCAGAAACACACTTACTTTTAATTCTTATTCTTTATTGAACAAATTACCTTTTTACTTTATATCCCTCCAAGACCTCTGTTTTCAAATTTCCATCCTCACTATGTTCTCTGATTGACAGTGTAGTTTGTATATTAAGATTGATTTTTTTCTTTGCACTCTTGGGTAAGTTTCTATATTCTTCTTTCTATTTACACAATTTTTCAATTTTTGATAGAGTTTTTCTTTAAAGTTTTCCATGTTGAAAAGAAGATGTATGAATCGATTTTTCTGAACTTTTTCTTTTCTATATAAAAGAAAATAATTTTATTTCAACTCATTGATAGTTTAACTAAAGAAAACTAATTCCACAGTAACTTCCTTAGATGCATGAAAGCATAGCTTTCATGTCTTCCAACATGTTTTGATGAGGAAAATTCTGATACCTCCTCAGTGAACATTGCATTCTTCTGTCAGTAATGTCTGTTTTCCCTTTTCCCCTCTAAACGCTTTCCAGAGTGTATATTGGTGACCTGAAACCTCACAAGCACACCCGTGGCTGTGATTACTTTTTGGGGCGCGGGGCTGAGGGCATTAATCCAGTCTGACTAGCTGAGCCTGTGACAATTTATATGTTTCCTTAGCTCTGAGAGATATGACATGATGTTTCTTGGATTATTTTTCCCATTCTATTTTCTCTATTGCCACTTTTGGGGAGTTTTAGTAGGAAGTTATTAAACTTTCTGGATTAATCATCTATTTGATTATATGTTCTCTTTATTCTTTTTGTTTTATGTTTTGTAGGTTTCCTGCCATGTCTTATACATCCTTTCTATTAAGGTTCTCATCAATAAGCTAAGCTTTTTAAAAATTGTCACAATTTCTTTCTTGTTCTCTAACTGGTCCTTTCTTGATCTTTGTGGACTAAATTATTTAAATCTTTGATAAAATAAATAATTTAACTCCCTATTCTACTGTCTTCATTTATTCATTAAACAAGTATTTATTTAGTGACTATAATTTGCCAGACACTCTCTTGGGACCTTGATATAATTTGACATGGTCCCTCTTTTCATGAAAGTTAGTCTAAATCCCCATATGGTATCTGCTACTTCCAGTTTCAATTTCTCAACTTGTTTATCTTTGTCCCACTCTTCTATGCTGTTTGAGTTATTTGATTTTCAACAACATTGGATATCTGTCCATGTAAGATGAAAGATTAATTTCCTACATTTTAGGTAAATCCACTTCATCCAGTACACCTCACTCATGAAAAGGAATACAGAACAAAAACTCCATGGATGAGTGCAGTACATATCCACTGGTGGGTTTAAATTTAAGGTGCACAGACAGGAAATTAGAAGGTAGCTGATGCACGTTCTGGGTGCCTAGGACTTTACCCTGGGTTGTCAAAACCTACACTAAAATCTATAATCTCTCTCAAACAGTGGTTCCACTTTTCAGATAGATTATATGGAAAATATAACTGAGTGCTGCACTGTAATTTTTTTTATTAAGGTGTCATTGATATACAATCTTATCATCTTTTCACATGAGCAACATTGTGGTTACAACATTCACCCATATTATCAAGTCCCCCCCACACACCCCATTGCAGTCACTGTCCATCAGCGTAATAAGATGTGTAGAATCACTACTTGTCTTCGCTGTGCTATACTGCCTTCCCCATGTCCCCCCCACATTATGTGTGCTACTCATCACACCCCTCAATCCCCTTCTCCCTCCCTCGCCACCCACCCTCCCTGTCCCCTCCCCTTTGGTAACCGTTAGGCCCTTCTTGGAGTCTGTGAGTCTGCTGCAGTTTTTTTCCTTCTGTTTTGCTTTGTTGTTATACTCCACAAATGAGGGAAATCATTTGGGGTACTTGTCTTTCTCAGCCTGGCTTATTTCACTGAGCATAATATCCTCTAGCTCCATCCATGTTGTTGTAAATGGTAGGATTTATTTTCTTCTTATGGCTGAATAATATTCCATTATATATATGTAGCACATCTTCTTTATCCATTAGTCTACTGATGGACACTTATGTTGCTTCCATATATTGGCTTTTGTAAATAGTGCTGTGAAAAACATGAGGGTGCATAGATCTTTTTGAATCTGGTATGTTGTTTTCTTTAGGTAAATTCCTAGGAGTGGAATTCCAGGGTCAAATGGTATTTCTATTTTTAGTTTTTTGAGGAACCTCCACATTGCTTTCCACAATGGTTGAACTAATTTACATTCCCACCAACAGTGTAGGAGGGTTCCCCGTTCTCCGCATCCTCGCCAGCATTTGTTCCTTGTCTTTTGAACGTTGGCCAGCCAAACTTGTGTGAGGTGATATCTCATTGTGGTTTTAGTTTGCATTTCCCTGATAATTAGTGATGTGGAGCATCTTTTTATGTGCCTTTAGGCCACATGAATTTCTTCTTTGGAGAAGTGTCTGTTCATATCCTCTGACTATTTTTTAATCAGTTTATTTGCTTTTTGGGTATTGAGGCATGTCAGTTCTTTATATATTTTGGATGCTAACCCCTTATCAGATGAATTGTTTACAGATCTATTCTGCCATACTGTAGGATGCCTTTTTGTTCTCCTGATGGTGTCCTTTGCTGTACAGAAGCTAAAAAGCATGATGTAGTCCCATTTGTTCATTTTTGTTTTTGTTTCCCTTGCCTGAGAGATGCATTCAGGAAAATGTTGCTCATGTTTATATTCAAGAGATTTATGCCTAAGTTTTTTTCTTAGAGTTTTATGATTTCATGACTTACATTCAGGTCTTTGATCCATTTTGAGTTTACTTTTGTGTATGGAGTTAAACAATAATCCAGTTTCATTCTCTTACATGTAGTTGCCCAGTTTTGCCAACACCTGTTGTTGAAGAGGCTGTTGTTTCCCCATTGTATAGCCATGGCTCCTTTATTGTATATTAATTGACCATATATGCTTGAGTTTATTTCTGGGCTCTCTATTGTGTTCCATTGGTCAATGGGTCTGTTCTTGTGCCAGTACCAAATTGTCTTGATTACTGTGGCTTTGTAGTAGAGCTTGAAGTTGAGGAGTGAAATCACCCCAGCTTTATTCTTCCTTCACAGGAGTGCTTTGGCTATTCAGTCTTCTGTGGTTCCATATGAATTTTAGAACTATTTGTTCTAGTTTGTTGAAAAATGCTGTTGGTATGTAGAAAGGGATTGCATTGAATCTGTAGATTTCTTTAGGCAGGATGGTCATTTTGACAATATTAATTCTTCCTATCAATGAGCACGGGATATATTTCCATTTATCGGTGTGTTCTTTAATTTCTCTCATGAGTGTCTTGAAGTTTTCAGGGTATAGGACTTTCACCTCCTTTGTTAGGTGTATTCTAGGTGTTTTATTCTTTTTGATGAAATTGTGAATGGAATTGTTTTCCTGATTTCTCCTTCTGCTAGTTCATCATTAGTGTATAGGAATGCAACAGATTTCCTTGTATTAATTTTATATCCTGCAACTTCGCTGAATTCACTTATTAGTTCTAGTGGTTTTTGGGTGGATCTTTAGCGTTTTTTATGTACAATATCATGTCATCTGCAAACAGGGACAGTTTAACTTCTTCCTTACCAATATGAATGCCCTTTATTTCTCTGTGTTGTCTGATTGCTGTGACTAGGGCCTCCAGTACTATGTTGAATAAAAGTGGGGAAAGTGGGCATCCTTGTCTTGTTACTGATCTTAAAGGAACAGCTTTCAGCTTTTTGATGTTAGCTGTGGGTTTGTCATATATGGCCTTTATTATGTTGAGGTTCTTGCCCTCTATACCCATTTTATTGAGAGTTTTTATCATGAATGGATGTTGAATTTTGTCGAGTGCTTTTTCAGCATCCATGGAGAATATCATATAGTTTTTGTCCTTCTTTTTGTTGATGTGCTGGATGATGTTGATGGATTTTTGAATGTCGTACCATCCTTGCATCCCTGGGATGAATCCCACTTGATCATTATGGACATTCTTTTTGATGTATTTTGAATTCAGTTTGCTAATATTTTGTTGAGGATTTTTGCATTTATGTTCATCAAGGATATTGGTCTGTAATTTTCTTTTTTTGTGGTGTCTTGGCCTGGTTTTGGTATTAGAGTGATTCTAGTCTCATAGAATGAGGAAGTATTGGAAGTATTCCCTCCTCTTCTATTTTCTGGGAAAATTTATAGAGGATGGGTATTAGGTCTTCTCTAAATGTTTGATAAAATTCAGTAGTGAAGCCATCTGGTCCAGGTGTTTTGTTCTTAGGAAATTTTTTGATTATTGATTCACTTTCATTGCTGGTAGTTGGTCTGTTCAGATTTTCTGTTTCTTCCTGGGTCAGACTTGGAAGGTTGTATATTTCTAGAAAGTTGTCAGTTTCTTATAGGTTATCCAGTTTGTTAACATAGAGTTTTTCATATTATTCTCTAAAAATTCTTTGCATTTCTGTGGTGTCTGTAGTGATTTTTCCTTTCTCATTTCTGATTTTGTTTATGTGTACCCTCTCTTTTTTCTTGGTAAGTCTGGATAGGGGTTTATCTATTCCATTTATTTTCTTGAAGAACCAGCTCCTAGTATCATTGATTCTTTCTATTGTTTTATTCTTTTTTATTTTATTTATTTCTGCTCCGATCTTTATTATGTCCCTCCTTCTGCTGACTTTGGACCTCATTTGTTCTTCTTTTTCTAGTTTCATTAATTGTGAGTTTAGACTCTTCATTTGGGATTGTTCTTCTTTCCTGAGGTAGGCCTGTATTGCAATATACTTTCCTCTTAGTACTGCCTTCACTGCGTCCCACAGATTTTGCGGTGAGTTATTGTTTTCATTTGTCTCCGTATATTACTTGATCTCTGTTTTTATTTGGTTATTGATTCATTGATTATTTAGTCTTTTTATTGGTGCATTCAGTCCATTTACATTTAGGGTGATTATTGATAGATATGTACTTATTGCATTGCAGGCTTGCACTGTAATTTTAGAGTAAATAAATTGCAGTGTTTTTTTCTATAAAAGACTCTTTAATCAACTGTCTTCTTTCTGGTTTCACTTATGAGTGGAATACCTCTGGGTCCTCAGGGAAAGCTGCCTCATTCTGCTCCTCCAGCCCCTTCCCAGAGTGTAGAGATTCTGCATGTTCAGCATTGTTTCTTCCATGTCAATCCTATTGCTTTAAGTTTATTACCTTTGACTGTTTCTAACTGGCAATTTGATGATATTTTCAAAGTTGAGAGAAATTAATGGGTGTGCTTATAGCTCATATTGACAAATAACAAATAACATAGCTCACTCTGTGTAAAGGCATTGATATCCATATTACAATATGCTTATATATCTATTATATATAAATACATAGGTATATATAAACATATAAAACATATTTGTGCATTATATGTAATATATATATTGGTATACATGGTTAGGTACTACACTATTTTTATAAATACACATAAAATATAATATGCATATTACATAGGGCCATATTATTAGTACATATGTGCATTATATATAATATGTATGTATATATATTTTTGTGTGTATGTGTGTATTTTAATATAATAAAATTTATCTGTGATTAGTTATTTTATTTGAACTAAAAAGTATTAGAATTGTGGCCTAATATTTATTTATTTTTAATTTCCCTTGATGATTCACTTAAAAAAATTAAGTGAAACCGTTTATATCACTATTCCTTTCTATAACCACACGGTGGCAGCAAAGGACAGGAGCACATGCAGATGGCCACTGAGCTTTACAGGAAAAAATAGAAACCTCCAAACATTGCTACAAACAGGTACACAATAATGGAACAGTCACAGAGTGTGAGATTGATTTATATGAGTTTTATGATACATTAACTGTATTTGAATTAAAATTTCTTGTTATTTTAAATTCTAATGGATCAATAATGTAGCCATCAGTGATTATTGTGTTGACTATAAACTCATGTTAGTCATACATTTGGACTTGAACTTTAATAGTAGTTCCCACATTCTTAGTCATTCATCCTAACATTTTCAACTTTTCTGTACAGGTAAATTTATTTTCCTCCACTTAATATTATTGTAATCCTGAATATTCTCTCTTTAGATATATAAATCTAATATGTATCTACTTATCTATCTATACATATCTTATAAATTTTATCTTCCTATTTGTGCTGCCTTCAATTATTACTTTTAAAATAGGGTTTTTCATTTCCTTATGGTATGTACCTAAATTTCTGATCTAGGCCAGAATCCATGGCTGCCACCCGTAAGTCAGGAGTGTGTGGTCTCTGCCAGCTGTTGACACTGCAGCTGCCATGCACTATGAAGTTGGTGGTAAGATAGTAAGGCTGATGTCTGATCACTGCAAAAGCTGACATATGAAATCCTAGCCTTTCAACCATTTGGAAAAATGGCCTCTAACTCCCTTCTGCCTTTAGAAATTTGTAAGTTTTTAATATAAAGGAATATATTTAAATTGGCAGTGAAAGACTGAATATAAATAAAGGCCATACGTAATAATAAAACTATGACCCAGAAGCTACAGCAACCTGCCCAAAAACCCAGCTCCTTATCTACAGTAAACAGCCCAGGAAATCAGCCTGCTGTAAGTCAGACTTGTAGGAAGTCAGATGGCTAAACCTAGTGGCAATCCAAGAAGCTAAGCAATAACTTTTGTAATAATCAGCCTAAGTGACGAGGACTTGACGAATAACTGAAAGCTTCCCTAATTTTTATCCCCACTGCTAACTTCGGACAAACCAGAAAAAGACACTTTTCACTTCTAATCAATTACACAGGATGTGCTGCTTCTCCTCAACCCGCCTCCAGGTTTCCTGTGCCGCAGCCTCCAATCAGAGCACACGAGAAGGCTTCTCCTTCCTTCACTGTACAGCTTTCCACTTCTCCACAGCCTCCAATCAGAGCACACGAGAAGGCTTCTCCTTTCTCCACTGTACAGCTTCCCACTTCTCCACAGCGTCCAATCAGAGCACACGAGAAGGCTTCTCCTTTCTCCACTGTGCAGCTTTCCACTTTTCCGCAGCCTCCAATCAGAGCACACGAGAAGGCTTCTCCTTCCTCCACCGTACAGCTTTCCACTTCTCCGCAGCCTCCAATCAGAGCACACGAGAAGGCTTCTCCTTCCTCCACTGTACAGCTTTCCACTTCCCCACCTGCCTTCTGTTTCTGCCATGCAAGTGACAACGAATGACTTGCTTGTTACAGAAAGCTCAGAGTTACACAGCTTTGCTTTTCTCATTTGGTTGGTCTTCATTTTATTTCCACAGGAGAATTTGAATTCATCCAGACCATAATGGCAAAGGAGGCCTGGATATGTAACTTCAGCATCCCAGTCCCTAGTGAAGAAAAGCGAGGGAACACAGAGCTCAGTAGAGACTGAGTCTCCTGTAATCGCAAGAGTCTGCGCCCTTTGGCCCCCACTTATCCTTACACTCTCTTCTACTAAGCATTGCAACCTGTGATTCCCTCACTGTAAACAACATTAACAACAAAAACGTGCTCTCACTTATATAATGCAATACTCCTTTTCTCGGAAAAAAAAATATTCTCACTTTCTATCTAAAAACTGGAGACCCAAACCCACTAGTCAGTCTGTCAATCTCTGGGTGATATCTATTACACATGGAAACGTTGATAACCACCAGCAACACGCACCTTGTAAAAATATAGAAAAAATATGGAAAAGAGAGAAAAATAAAGGATACACATATATAAATGCAACTGGCTGTAAATCCTTGTTAGTAATTATAACTTTATTTTCCATAACCCATTATAAACATCTTTGTCCCCAGCCTGATTCCTGCTTCCTCAGTTGTTGTAAACATTTTCTCTTGAAGGTTTAGTGGTTCTGCCTGTGTACCATTATTTTCCTTTACATTTGATCACGAGACAAAGAAGTACTAGGAGACAATCTAAATGACCCCCTGGGCTTTAGACATTTATTGTGGAACATCAGTGATAATTTCTCCTGAGAATCGGGATCATTTATCTCATTCAATACTGTAATCCCTTCTCTACCTATTGGCAACTGGCTCAATTCTCATTTTTGAGACACCACTGTTGTATACCCTTGATTATATTTTCTTTGGAATCAAAACCTCTAAACCACAAGTGTCCATAGTAGTGAGACTGATAAGTAATTATTTTGTGAGTGGATCATCAAGGGTAATAGTAAGAAAAAACATTTCTAATCTCAATGCTTGATTTCCAGATCTACCCCTGGAGCTGGACTATAAATGAATGTTGAATGTCAAATGATAGTATCTGGTCCACACGGTGGTCAGCTAAAACACTTACCATGTTTAAAGCTTGACACTGTACAGAAGAAATGAGTAGAAATTTCCCTTCCCTATAGATACATGCATTATAAATACTGATCATAATTTCTAAGACCTAATGTAAGACAATCATAAACATACATTGTCACAAATTGTTAATGATTAACTCCAAATTGTGATTCCAAACTATTGTATATATACTGACAAAAACCTTAGATATCTCTAAAAGGTTACATTTCTTCTCAATCTAGAAAACCACCTAAAACTCAGTTATAAACTTCACATTATCCGTAAAAATCAACAAAATTATTAGCTATTAATTCTGCAATGTACATACTAAATTACTTAATTTTTACTACAATGCATGTGTTCATTTTTTAAAAATATTAAGGCGTAATGAAACTGGAACTCCTGTAATGTGTAAGATAAAATTTTACATAAAGGTGAAAAAAGGGAAGAGAAAAAGGGAAAAATTATTTCATTGCATTTCAAAACTGTATTTCAAAATCTACTATAAATGTTTTGCTATAAATGTTTTAAAGTGAATTAACTTTCTAATGTTATATTATGAACTATTTCAGTCTCAGCAATATTAAATAATTAGGCCAAGGTTAATAGCATATAATTAGAAATGCCAGGATAATCAAATCAATGTTGAATTGTTTTCTATTTTCTAGAGTGAGTTTTTCATGTACATTTACCTTTAATTCTGTAGTAAAACTATCTTTTACTATCTTCAATGTGTTACAAAAATATTAAAAACAATCCTGTTTTACCTGTTATGACAGAGTCATAGAAATACATCTAGGATGAGCTCTAAGTCTCATTTCACAGCACTCGTTTGTACAGACTGTACAATTAGACAGAGAATTAGCCGGGACAGCCTCAGCAAAATTTCCTGGAATTTTTCACTGGGCAGAGTGCGTAACTCACGAAAATGACTTCACTGAATTGTCAAGACCATTCTGACTGCACTCTTATTCTTCACAACCTACTTTAAGGTAGTGCTCTTAAGTGACGTGACTACGCTTTTAAAAACCACGTGACTTTACTGATTAAAATCAATGATAAAAAATGAGTCTCTATGACCTAGTGTTTTCAGGAAAGTTTAACAATATTAAGATGATGATGACGATTGATGATAAAGTCATGATGCTTAGTTTAATGTAAAACCAATTAAAGGAAAGCTAGTTCTTTAACAAGATTTATTAATTCCATCATTAACTCCAAAAACATTTTTTATGGGCCAAGATTGGGGGCAAATACTAAAAATAAATCAATGGAACAAAATCATTTTGTTATATATAAAATAAATCTTTTAAAGAATACAGTTTTATGTTTTAATGCATTCCTCATTTGTTTAATGAAAAGCAATGCTTTAAGAGCTATTCTTGACAGCTCTGGCAATACTTACATAATTTAGATCACAGAATAAATAATATTATCACATAAAATAATTACTAAATTATCAGTATTTTTATAAATAGACTGTTATTTAATTACTTCCTAAAGAAATGAGAAAGGCAATGCAGATAATTATGCTTTTTATTTTAGGGGATGCATACAATAAAGTACATTCCATATTAGATTATATTTTGTAAAGAAAAAAATTGGTACCATAATGAGAAGATTTAAAGAAAATAATGGAAATGATGTATATTCCTAGGGACATAGCCCAGAAGAGAGGGCTGTATCCAAATGGGCACTTTCCAAGTTATATAATTACTATTTTGTAAGAATTGTTGGCATATCAATTCTTAATAAATTAGAATTTTTTTCATAGAAACAATACCATAATCATCACTGGATAATCTGTGAAATCCCTTGAAATATTAAACTAACAAAATAAAGTTTACAGTGCACATTTTCATGAGAACTGTTTGAGAAAATACCATTGCTGAGAGAACAGTATTATAAAAATTTCTAGAAGCATGTTGAGATTAAACTTATATAGATTAAACACACCAATATCAAGCAGATGATTTAGAATCCAAACATTGGCTAAAAAGGCTAGTTAACAAAGGAAATATAATAGCTAAAAGTCTTAATGGGAAACTAGCAGATAACATAGGTACTCAGGCTGCGCTTGGCTATAAATTATCCAGGCAACCTGTATTGAGATCTTAGCTGGAGCAATAAGTGTTCAGAACTAACCCAAAAGGACAATACTAAACCAGTAAGTACCAACCAAAACCCTGACTTGCAGTTAAGATCCTTACTGAATTTAACATGACCCCTCAGGTGAAGTCCTCTGTGAATTTTAAATCATATAGTGCATAAATCTAATATACCTTGGTCACATCCAGCTTTTGAAGATTAAGAATAAGCTATTATAAACATCCAGGTAAAGTTTATGAGGGACATTAGTTTTTAAGTCAATTTGGTAAAAATCCAGGAGAACAATTGTGGGATCATAGGATAAGGTTATCTTCAGCAATATAAGAATTGCCAAATTGTTTTCCACAACGGTTTGTTTGATTTTACATTCCTACAGGCAATTAATCAGAGTTTCTGTTGCTCTGCATTTTTGCCAACATTTTGTAATGTCAACTTTTTCAATTTGGACATTGTTAGCTTTTTGGAGTTTAGCCATCTTAATATGTATGCACTCATATCTCATTGTCATTTTAACTATCAACTCCCTGATAACAAGTGATGTTCAGTGTATTTTTGTGTGCTTATTTGTCATCTATATATATGTTCTTTGTTGAAGTATCTGTTCAGATCTTCTATTTTTTCTTTAAAGTGCCTTGGTTGACTTTTTATTGTTGAATTTTGAGTTCTTTGTGTATTTGGGGTGCAAATTCTTTATCAGATAAGTGTTTTGCAATACTTTTCCCAGTCCATGGCTGGTCTTTTCATTCTATTTCACAGAGCAGTTCTTTTTTGTTTGTTTGCTTGTTTGTTTTTAATAAATTCCAGTTTATCTACCTTTTCTTTCATGGATCCTGTTTTTGATGTGGATCTAAAACCACATTGCTAAACCTATGGTTAAGATTTTTCTCCTATGTTTTCTTGGAGAAGTTTCATTATTTTGCATTTACAGTTAGTTTGATGATCCATTTTGAGTTAAAATTTGAGATAGGTACAAGATTTTTTGTTCTGAATGTTGGTGTCCAATTGTTCTAGAATTTTTTGCTGGAAATTCTATTCTTCCTCCACTGATTTATCTTTATTACTTCATCAAAAATCACTTGAATGTAAGTGTTTGGGTCTCTTTATGGTCTATTCTGTTCCATCTGATCTATTGTTTCAACAATACCACACTGTCTTGATTACTGTTGCTTTATGTAAGTCTTGATGTCATGTCAGGTATTATAAGTGTACATGATTTGTACATCACAGTCATGTCAGTTATTCTGGCTTTTGTCTTTCCATGTAAACTTTAGAAACAGTTATGACCATGGGAAATCTCTCCACTTATTTAGGTTGCCTTTATTACACTTTAGCTTTCACTTACAGATCTTATATTTATTTTGTTAGTTTTATACATAAACATTTTATATTTTGTGCTATTGCTAATTATATATTTTTTAAATTTCAAATTCCAGTTATTTATTTTTAGTATAGAGAGTAATTTACTTTTGTATAATGATCTCATATTTTATAACCTTCATATGCTTGCCTATTAGTTTTCTGCATGTATGTTCAGGATAGAGATGAGATGATTTGCCAATGAATTGGTTGGTTTAAGAGAAGGAATCACAACTTTTGACCTGGGTAAATGCACTTGGTGATTATCATAATGGAAAAGAGAGCCAAGAAGGTTTAGGGACTATGATTTTGCAAATCCAATAATGAGATACCAATTATTCATCCAAGTGAAGATATTAAGTTAAATATACAAATCTGGAGTCCATAGGAGAAATATGGTTTGGGAACACACATTTGGAATTAATTATTATACATTTTTAGGCTATGGGATTGAATGAAAACAACTTAGGAAATAAAGACAATTATGTATATATCTCCATCGACTGAGGCCTAGAACATGTCAAAATTTAAAGGTCTGGGAGATGAGAAAAAATCAGCAGTTAGGCTGAGAATGAATTTATAAATATGTAATTGCAGAATCAAAGAGTAGGACCCTTAAAAACTAGTGAAAGCTGTGTTTCAATAAAAAGTGGTAATCAACTACATCTAGTGCAGCTGATAACTCCAGCTATTTTGGCTCTGAGAAATGACCATCGATTTAGCAACACAATGTAATCGGTGGACTTAACAAGATCTATTTTACTGGAGCAATAGGGGAAAAAAGCATCTGTTTGAATAAGGTCCAAAAAAAGTATTAAAGGATACTATGGGAAAAATTGAAGTTCCTATGGCCAGGATCCTCACCTGACCTAAATTACTTGATGATGTAATTGACCTACTCCTAGGCTACTGCTTCCATACTTATGGCAATTAGCTACTATTGACTGAGTCACTATAGAAAGAGCTCTGCCCAGGGCTCTGGGTGGAGGCAGAGACAAGGAGGATTACAGACCTGCAGACTGTTGGATGCAGACATGATTCTAGTGCCCAACCTATCACCGGGAGCATAAAGCTGGAAAATAAACCCTTTTACCCAAAGAACATTGCATTGTCATTCCTTGGACTCACTGAATCCATAGTGAACTTTCCCAGGGCCAAAATCCTCAGGCAAGACAATTGGTGTAGTTGGCAGGATTCATTATAGAGAGAAGAATGGAACAGGGTGTTCTCAAGGGGGTACTTCAGCAGGCTGCCCCTATGAATGGGGAGACATTTGAGTGTCCCCCAGTGGGCATGTGGTCTGAGGTGGCTTGCTTTCTAGAGGTCTGGGTTGCACCCCAGGAATGAGGGCAGGCGGAGATGAGACCTGTGGCAGTAGAGGTGACCTTCAGCAAATAAGGAGGTCCTTTGAGAACCACAGTGCCTGTGAGGCAGTGGGAACCATGGGTTGGCTGTTTCTCACAGTATTTAAAAAGTCTACAGATGTGAAAAATGTGCTCCTATAAGAGAAAAGAGAAATGGCAGCACAAGAATGTGAGCTGCAAAGTACTGTGGGTTCACTGAAGAATTAAATGGCATTGATATGAGAGGAGGCAGCACAAGAACTCAAGCTTCAAGGTGCAGTGGAGGAAGTAAAAGATTTGTTTAAAAATGCTGCAAAGCACTGTGGAAAAGGTAAAGGTCATGAAGGAGAAGGATGTACCTCTGCAAAAATCACAAGAAAAGGAAGCATGAGAACGTGAGCTGAGAGGTGCAGTGGAAGAAGTAAATTTCTTTACAGAATGGGATGGCAGTGCTTCAGGGTGCTCTGAAGGAGGCAAAGCCATGAGGAGAAATATGTACCCCTGCAAGAAGCATGGGAAGAGGCAGCATGAGAACATCAGCTGTGAGATATTGAGGTGAAGGTTAGAGAGCTGCTTAAGACTGAACTAGAATTCCTGCAGGGCACTGCAGGAAAGGTAAAATGTATAGCAGAGGATGCACTCAGGGGAGTGGAGAGAAAGGTGCCATCAGCCCCTGAAATTAAGGAGCTGGGGAAGGACAAAGGGGTGGTGCTGGAGTCACAAACCCTTCCTCTGTTGAAAGCCTGTCCAGTTATTGTAAAGAAAATAAAGACACAGAACTGCAGGTTCCTCTGGGAGAGGTGCAGCCACACTCCCCAAGCTGTGTAGAACTCTATGCTCTGCCCTATACTTAGGCTGAGCTGGTGGATTTGGGCTCCCAGTTTTAAAAGAAGCCCTCAGAATCAGTATCAGCTTAGCTCCTGTGTCTTCAGGATATGATGGTGGGGTATGGGGGTGGAATTGTTTGGTCTGGATCAGAGATGGGAAAGCTGGCTTCAATGACAGTTCATCCTGCCTTGAGGAAGCAGTTACAAAATGCACATTAGACCCCAGAAAATCCCTTCTTCCTCGATAGGTTTATTGCCATGCTTCATGCTGTATATCCAATAGGTGTTATGGGACTTAGGCATGAAAAATGTCATCTATAGTCTAGAGAATTATGGCCCAGATGAGGAGCCTTTTATGGCAGGGATAAGAAACATGGTGCTTCAAATGGCTCCCATATCCCTCTTTGGGCCCCTACTGGCCATTATTACCCCTCACTTAGGGAAGCCTACAAGTGAGGTTACCGATATAGTAGCAGACATGGGAGAGGCTGAAGCAATGAGAGCACAGAAGGAAATAAGGTCTGCTACTCAGAGCAAGAATTTAAAGGGCGCTGAGAAGGTCATGAGGACCCAGATGTGGGTTGACTTAATAGGGGCAGGAGCAGATAGAGGTAAATGGGATGGGAAGTCAAATAGAATCTTACTGGAGCTGAGGCAACAATTGAAACTACAGCAGCAGTTCTGGCCACTAAGGACACAGAAATAGAGGCCACAGACAGAGCCACAAGCCTGACCTGTACGTTTGTAAGACTTCCTGCTGGAGAGTGAGCCAACCTTGCCTGAACTCACACAGGAAGATGATTAGGAGACATGGTTTGACTGAGGGAAGGGTCAAGGTACCTGCCCTACGGGACCATGTTGGCCACATGTTGAAATACCTCTCTCTCGGTCCCCAGTGAACATACAATGTGTCCTGGCTCTGGCAGACACAGGAGCTAAATGTTCACTGATTTATGGCAAACCTGATCAGTTTTATGGGTCCCCTGCTCTTATAGATGGGGTAAGGCTATCAGTGAAACAAGCCCAAATCCCTTTGGGAATAGGCTGTCTATCCCCAAAGGAGTATACTGTGTATATCTCTCCCATCCCCAAGTACATTTTGGGGATAGATATCATGCAGGACAAATGGTTGTAGACCACTGAAGGTGAGCTCAGACTGAGGATAAGTGTGGTGAAGGCAGTTCTGAGGGGACATGCTAAGGACCCACCTATTGCTTTGCCTGTGCCTTGACAGGTGACTAACACCGAACAATATAAATTTCCTGGAAGGCATAAAGAACTTGGAGAAACCTTCCAGGAACTGGAAATAGTGGGTATTATAAAGTCCACCCATAGTCCTTTCAGTTCCCCAGTGTGGCCAGTAAAAAAGAGGGACTGGCATATGACCATGGATTGCAGAGAACAGAATAAAAATATACCCCCTCTGCATGCTGCGGTTCCCTCTATTGCAGGCCTGAAGAATACCCTCAGCCATGAACTAGAATCATACCATTATGTTGTAGCTCTTGCTAACCCTTATTTTCCACTGACATAGAGCAGGAACAATTTGCCTTCATTGTCCTTCCACAGGGATACCTCCACAGCCGCACCATCTTTCATGGACTTGTAGCCCAGGACTTGGCTACATGGGAGAAACTCCCAATGGTGAGGCTGTACCATTATATTGATGACATCATACTTACTTCTGATTCTCTTTCTGATCTAGAAGGGGAAGTTCCTAGGCTGCTGCAACATCTACAGGAGAAAGAATGGGCTGTGAACAGCACCAAGTTTCAGGAACCTTGCTTGTTAAATTCTTGGGGGACATCTGGTCAGGTAAGACTAAAATTATACAAGAAGTAGTTATAGATAAAGTCCAGGCCTTTCCTACATCTATAACTGTGGCATTGTTACAGGAGTTTTTGGATCTTTCAGGCTACTGGAGAGTGTGCATCCTTCACTTGGCACAAATTCTGAAGCCCTTATACCGGTTGGTATGAAAGGGCATCAGGTAGGACTGAGATGAGACATGTGCATCTGCCTTTACTACAGCAAAATTATCAGTCAAGTCTGTGCAGACTTGAGTTTTATAGACCCATCAAGGCCCTTTGAGCTGGATGTTCATGTGACCAAAGACAGTTATGGCTGTGGTCTTTGGCAGTAGCTTGAATGAACTTGTTGGATTCTGGTCACAACTCTGGAAAGGAGCAGAGGTATGGTACAACTTAGAAAAGCAGTTGGCTGCCATGTACCATACCTTCCTGGCTACAGAACTAATCACTAGAATGGCCTTGATAAAGGTAATATCCACCTATCCCATCATGGGGTGGGTACAAGACTGGACCCAAAAGCCAGAGAGTGGTATAGCACTGACACCTACACTTGCCAAGTGGGATGCATACCTACAGCAGCATAGCACCCTCTCTATCAGCACCTTGAGTGAAGAACTCCACTTATTAGAGCCAGTGACATATACTAGTGAAAGGCAGGAAGAATTTACTTTACAGCCATTAGCAGCAGAGAATCCTTATTGGGAGAGAAGAGCCCCTATACCCAAAGATGCATGGTATACAGAGAGTTCCAGCCATGGACAGCCCCCAGAATAGAGGGCTATAGCTGAGACAATATGGATGGAAGATGGTGAGGGAAAGAGCAGTTGATGGGCAGCATTGCGGGCAGTCAGCCATGAGCCCTCCCCAATAGTTGTCTACACTGACAGCTGGGCTATCTATTGAGGCTTGACCCTGTGGCTACCAACCTGGTACCATGCCAAATGGTTGGTTGGTCACCGACCCCTTTAAGGGCAAGAGTTGTGGCAAGACTTACGGGCCTGTGGTAGGATTAAAACAGTTATAGTATATCATATGACAGGTCATTTGCCACTAGCATCCCCAGGAAATGAAGTAGATGAATTGGCTCAGGAACACTAGCTAGAAGAAAAGCCTGCCTCTGATGTGATCCAATGGTTACATCAGTGTTTGTTGAATGCAGGGCAAAAGACAATATGGTCTGTAGCCCATAGGTGGAGTCTGCCACCTTTGAAGAAGTCAGAAGAGCTGGCAGGAGTGCATTGTATGCTCTAAAACTCTAAAAGGGACTTACGCTGAGTTCCACAGCAACATTGGACAATAGTAAAGAGGCCAACAGCCCTTATCAGGTGGCATATAGACTATATTGGGTCTCTTCCCATGTCAGAAGGGTATCAAAATGCCATGACTTGTATGAACAAAGCTACTGGACTCTGGTTGCTTTTCATACACATTGTGGGGACCAATGGACAACCAAAAGAGGCCTTGAGTGTCTCTTTGCAGCTTATGGCTGAACACAGGTAACTGAGAGTGATCAGGGCACCCACTTTACTGGACATGCGCTATAAGAACAGATGCAACAGTCAAAAATCAGATGGAAGTTTCATGTACCACACATGTACTGCAACAGGTATGATAGAGAGGTGCAATGGTTTGTTAAAATCTGGCCTGTAGTCAGACACCAATAATCTATGGAGATGGTCAGTCCATTTATGGACAGTGCTATGGTGTTTGAATGAGGAATCCCAGAAGGGAGCACTGAGCCCTGTGGATACGTTAACACATATTGCTGCCTAATCTATACAACTGCAAGTAAAAATCAAGGAGGAATCATTGAAGCCAAGGTTTGGCCCCCAAAATATCTTGCTGCCAGCACCAACTGCACTAAACCATGGAGACTCCATTAGTGTATGTGGCCTTGGACATTTTGACACATGGACTAGCAATGGCTGGCCCTGCTGACATCTTGTGGAAAAGGCCTGGAAGCCAGCCTCTTGTGTATTCCTGAAGTAATAGCAGAGTGGCCCCCAAAGATCACAGTAGTGTATACCAAACGGCTGGAAGGTAGGAGCATCTTACCAGGGAGTTTTGTTTTGTCATTATGGCCAGTGAATGCACCTCCAGTAGCACTATATATAGACCCCTCAGTAACCCCCACAGAGAGAGGGGTAAAGGTATGGTACTGTAGACCTGGACGGAACCCCCTTCCTACCACAGTCCTATCACAGGACCACTCTCTTGCATGCATCCTACCTGATGGACAAGATTTGCCTATGTTGGTATCATTAAAACATGTGTCTTATTCCCCTTAAGGTCTCTGTGGATCGGGCACATACTCGAGCAAAAAGCTGCTGCTTGCTGGGTTGCATAGAGCTCCCTATCCATACCACTACTGGCCTTTCCTGGAAAGTGCAAGTCATGAACTCATCTGAGTAGAACTGGATTTGAATACAGCTGGTATAACCTCATCAGGTTTAAGATTATAATTTTTCTTACCTGTATCAAAATTTTGTTGTATCATAATTTTTGTTGTTATCTGAATGTTGCTATCCTGTTGCTATTGTGAAATCTGGCTACAATGTTCCAGCTTTCTCACACAGGGACCATTGTGGAAGACTGAGAGTACAGATTGTGAGGCAAGAATCCTGGAGGGGTGGAGTGTGGGGAAAACTGAAGTTCCTATAGCCAGGATCCTCACCTGAACCTAAACTACCTGATGATGTCACTGACCTACTACTAGGCTAATGCCTCCACACCCATAGGCAGTGAGCTATTATTGACTGAGTCACTATAGAAAGAGCTCTGCCCAGTGCTCTGGGTGGAGGCAGAGATGAAAGAGCCTTACAGGCCTGCAGACTGTTGGATGCAGACATGATTCTAGTGCTTGACGTATCGCAGGGAGCATAAAGCAGGGTAATAAACCCTTTTACCCATTGTCATTCCTTGGACTCACTGAATCCATAGTGAACTTGCCCAAGGCCAAAACCCTTAGGCAAGACAGATACAAAGTGAATATAATTCGCATTCACAACTTTTTTAAGAAAGTTTTGCTATAGTAAGGACATGTGGTGTAGATGGATTATATCTAAAGAAGGAAGATTTTTTAGCTCTTTAGCTTATTATGTTGGTGGAAATAATCTAGAGATTTGATTATTCAGAAGAAAAAAAGGGACATTTATAGAGGAACATCTTTGCAAAGTTGAGAAGTAATTGGATTGAGTACATGATTATGTGACTGACACCAAGAGGAGCACTGACATTTCCACATAATAGCAGGGAAGGCAGAATACACAGGTTGGAGTCCAGTATAGTAGGTAACTATTTTTCTATGTGAATAAATTAAACACAAATTCAAATGATTTTGTACACATAGCTGTATGTCATTTCCCCAAAAAAGTAAAAGGAAATTGAAATTATATTTTATGCTGACAATAGAATTACACAACAGTACCCATGCTTGCTTGCATGTGTGAGTTTACAAAAATAATAATATATCATGTAAATACTTTAAGTGTTTAAGCCAGTAATAAGTAAAGATATTACTAACAGGCTGAACTATATGGTTCAACATACTGTTCACCCTTGAACACAGGTTTGAACTGTATGGATGCAACTATATGCAGACTCTTTTCAACAAATATATTAGAAAGCTTTTTGGAGATGTGCAATATTTGATGAAACATTTGAAGAAACATTTTCTCTTCTGCAGATAACTTTTTTGTAAGAATACAGTATATAAGATTTGTAACATACAAAGTATGTGTTAATTTACTGTTTGTGATATCAGTAAGGCTTCCAGTCAACAGTAGGCTATTAGTAGTTAAGTTTCTGGACAGTCAAAAGTTATACACAGACTTTTTAACAGTGAAGGTTGGGGAATGGCCCCCCTAACCCCTAACTCTTGACCTTTGAATTGTTCATACAAATGTAGTCCAAGGCATTATGACAAGTTTGTTAAGAGTTGAAATGGAATCTCATCAAATTATGAACAATGATTATTTATAGATGGTATGACAGGTGATTATACTTGTCTCATTTCTGAATTTTTCAGATGTATAAATTGAGCATACTTTAATGATCAGAAAAGTGATTAGTAAAAGATGCAAAAATTTGAGTCATTACATTGGTAATATATTATAAATTGAGATCTGAATTTCTAATTAAGGGGAAATGGTCTATTCTGTCTTGAACATTCCATGATCAATAATATATCATAAGAATTATTTAAAAACAGAGAAACTCTCAAAGTATAATTCTAAGAAATAAAAAGATAGTCTACTCTATAGTACTATGCTCACATTTATGTTTGTATGTACTGAAGAGAGACAGAGATAGAAACAGAGAAAGACAGAGATAAAGAGAAACAGCAAGAGAGAGTGGTTTAATGAAGACAGGGGCCTTGTCTATCTTGTACTATCTGTGGGTTCAGTGCCCAGGCCTAGGTTAATGTCTGGTACGAAGTAGATGCCCGATAACTACCTGTGGAAAGAATGTATACATGCAAAGACTAATACTCAACACTCTAAGAAATATACTAAAATGCCATGCACTCTGAAAGCTGATTTTGGGTAGTAGAATTTTAAGTGATAGGTAATTTTAAAAAAATGTTTTCTTTTACAATATTATGTTAGCTAATGTTTCTATAATCAATATGCAATATCTGGCCTATTTCTTATTCTAATCTAAAGTACATCAAAGAAAACATCAAATACATGACTATGGGGTCTTGGGCATTTAAAAAGAGATGAATTTAAAAAAATTTTATTCCTACTAAAAAATATTTTAATTTTTTGGAAATTTCAGTGGAATGGCTGCTCTGATTAAAATTGAATAAAAAATATGTCTAATTCTAGTAGCAACTCCTTGTACAATGTAACAATGAAAATCACTACATAGTTAATTATTGTTAGAGTTGAAATTAGTATTCCAGCTACCCACTCTTTAAAGGGGCCTTAGTGCAGCAGAAGAGAAACACCAGATGTGCAGATGGCTGCAATTTCATCCTCAGCAAAGGTTATAATCAGGTTCATAATATAAGCCTCAATGAAGAAACAGCGCACTATAGAAGAAAAGTACATTGGGCAAAAACTCATAAAAAATGAGCTCAAAATTAGTCTCCATCACTTAGTAATTATGAGTTTGATTCATCCTTAACTGTTATAAGCCCCAGTTGCTGCAACTCTATAATAGAGATCGTAACTGGCTTACTTGCTCATTTCAAGTATAGTTTAGTATATTTGTCAGAATTCAAAGAACCTCTCTTTTGCCTGTTTTTTGTTTTATGTTTGTCTTTTTTTTTCTTTCTGAGAATCAGGCTCTTATTTTCCTTCCCCTACTCATCAAATCACATGCCTTCAAAACCATCTTATTCAATGAAAAATATTATTAATTATTGGAACTAGTGGGCAAATGTCATGGATGTAACTACTACTAGAAAATTATTTTGAGAAGTGTGTTTACAGATTGTTTTACTTAAAATACAATAACGCCGAATAAAATGTCATCTTCTTCACATTGTTTACTTAAAGCTGGTGCAGCTAAAAATGGTGAAAGATTATAGATCTTGACATTTCCACATAGCCAAAGTAGGAGGTTCCTGTAGGCTGTAGATTCTTCAGCTTCTGAGTCAGCCGTCCCTTCAGCCGAGATTCTCTCTGGATATCAGGCAATGTGCCCGTATTCTTAAAGAGACTTCCAAACATTTTATAGGTCTCCTCCCCTGTAAGTTCTCTTCCCTGCTGCTCTTCGATCACACCATCATCTCAGTAACATCTGAACTTCCTTGAGTCTATCTGCACCCCTTCTCTTGGTTCGTTAGAACTATATTTTTATAATCAGTAAGCCCTTACTTCCTCATCTTCTCTGAAGGACTCCCTCCTCCTCCTGAAGCCAGACTCCTCATCGAGGGGACCATTTTGCTAGTCACCTCTATTGTTGTTTGTTCTCTCTCGTGAGGAACATTGGAAAGTATGTAAGTACAACCCCTGCCATTTGAAGACTGGGATTTCTTCACCTTCTTGTAAAAATTTCTGTTCTAATCTTTTAAAATATCTCACCTCCTATACCATAATCTTCCCAGCTCTTTATCTAATGTGCCTTCCCCTTTATATACAAATTCCTAAAAAGTATTTTCCATATACACTATTACATTTTCTTGCTTCCTGCTCTATATGCAATACATTCCAACATGACTAACACCAATATCACTCCATTAAAACATTTCGTGATAAGGTTACAAATGGCTTATGTTATCTTCAAATACAACTGACATTTTAGATTCTCCTACTTACAATTACTCTGAGGCATTCATCACCAAAAGCTACACTCAACTTCTTGAGTTCTTTTCCATGTCCCCACAGTCTTCTGATTTTCCTACTACATCTTTTATGTCCTCTTTCTTCTTGAGAACAAATTTCTCTGCATTGATTAATACATGTTGCATTTATGCATGACTCAAGAAAAAGATTTTTTAGTCCTCTATACAATCTTCCTTTAGCATTGAATTTCTTCCCATGACTTTAAATCTCTAAAGAGACTCTCAAATGTGAATTTCTAGTCCTCAAATATTAAATCTTTAAAGAAGATTAAATTAGGTAATGTAATGAAGAATGAGATGGAGGGACAGGTCATTGAGGAATGCATGAGAAGCTGCCATTTTAGTGGAAACTGGGGTTGGGTTGTGAAAAAGACTGTGGTCAAATGCAGCTCTGTGAGAAGAATGCTCTATACAGAAAGACCAGCCATTTCAATATTAGTGTGGAGGGTGCTAAGGTAGGAAAATTCATGACTACACATTCAAGGGTTTTGAAAGAAACACAGAATATTTTGATTGTATAAGTGGGATACAAAGACATTGGAGAACTTTAAGCAGAAGAGAAACAAAAATTGACTTAGGCTTTAAAAAATCAACATGCTATGTGGACTAGGTGGATGGGTTCAGAGAGAATGTAGTATGGTTACTTCAGAGGATCATGCAGAATCCAGGTAAAGCAGTGAAGGTGGTGTGAGCAAAAGATGTAGCAGACAATATGATGAGAAACAGTCAATTTTCTAAAACATATAACATATGATTAAATCATATATAATACTCAGAGAGTTCATATGATTTGTGTTGAATTATATGTTCCATATGAGTTGTCAGGGGAAGAAGGAAGCAAGAATGTCTTCTACAGTTTTGCCTTTAAAAATTAAGAGGACTTTGATGATTCTTACTAAGATAGGATAGTTTTTAAGGAGTGAAATGAGGGGTGGAAATACAGTTACTTTTTCCTGTAGAATATTGAAAAAGATATAAAGTATTGAAAAGGATATAATACATCTAAATGGATGTATATGTACAAATGGATGAAGGCAATTGTTTATGTGAGTCTGAAGCTCAGGGAAGATGTCTGGATTGAGATAATATTAGGTATAAATAATGTCTAGTAACAAATGCAGTGGGAATATTTTAACCCAATAGCAAAAAATGTGGTCATTTAGGAGACCTGAGGTGAAAAGGAAATAGGTGAGATTGAGGTTAGAAACTTAGGTCTTTCCAATATTTACAGTTCTTGTAGGGCAGCGAAGGAGACAAGAAAGAGAGGCTAGTGCTTTAAAAGCAAAACCCAGAACACTAGAAATCTTGGAAGCCTGGAGAAGAAAAGTATGAGAGAGTTGCGGTAAACTCTAATTCTACTGAAGTTCATTGGATTAAGAGAAATATTTGACCGTTGGCTTTGACATTACATACATCAATGCTCACTCTAATTAGAACTCCTGGTGAGGTTGAAGGCCAAATTGAAATTGCTTGAAGAAAAATCTGAAGTGAGAAAAGAGACATAAATAGACAGCTTTTTCTAGGAATTTTATTCTTAAGAGAAGGAGAGAAATACTGGAGTAGTAGCAAAAGGAAAATGTGAGCTCAAAGGAGATTGTTTCAAGATACTTATTTTAAAGCATGTTTGGATGCTGTTTAGAATAATCTAACAGAGCTGGGAAAAAAATGATGCAGAAGACAAAATACAAGATCAAAATCTTAGAGAATTTGATAATGTGCAGCATCTAATTCACAAGTAGATTGGCCTTGGAGCGAAGAAAGAAAACTCCATTGTTCTGTCAATCTTGGACAAAGAATACTTTGTACAGATACAGGTAGGTTAGTGGAATTGGTTGTAGGAAGATGAAATTGGTTTTGGTGAAATTGGTTTTTACTAATTTTAGCTACTTTTCAGTAAAATTTTAAAGAGACAACATTTCAAATTGTGGAATGTGGAGACTTTTAGAAAATGAGGAAATAAATTATGGATCATTATGGTCTGAATGTCTGTGTATCCCCAAAGGATGTATGTTGAAATCCTAATGCCAACGTGATGCTTCTTAGGAAGTCGGGTGTTTGAGAGGTGATTAGGTCTCAATGGTAGAGCCCTCATGAATGGGATTAGTGCACCTATAAAAAATGAGACTGTATACACAGAGCCCTCTCATTCCTTCTACTAGGTAAGGACACAATATAAATTCTACCACTAGGAAGAGAGCCCTCACACAACCAGGCCAGCATCCTGATCTTCCAGCCTGCAGCACTGTAAGAAATTATTTTCTGTCACTTATAAGCTACCCAGTCTGTGATGTTTTGGTATAGTAGCACAAATGAACTAAGTTTTGGTGTGAAATAGTCATTTTAGAGAATAGGAAAATGAATTTACTAGGAGAGTAAAGTAGCATAGTGTATCTTTCTTGAATACTTTTTGTGTTTATAAATTTTAAGGGAATCGAATGAGTTTCGTAATATGTTTCTGTCAATGTTCAACTGCTTAAGCTCAATTACAATGTACATAGATAGGTTTAACAAAGGTCAGTCTTGCCAGGTGCAAATGACAAAGGGAGAGAGAAACAAGAAAATTAAGGTAATTTTCCATGGAACTGTTATAATCCTGAACCCTGGTGTTTTGGTTGGGCGAGGGATACAGATTCATAAAGGGGATAAGAGATTATGAAAAAACAGTGAAAGAAAGGCAGATTCACTGAATCGCAGGTCTTAATGAAGTCGAAGAATGTTGGAGTGGGATCACAAATTCAAGTAAAGGAGAAGGCCAGGAAGTGATGACAAACCGAGAAAGTCGGGACCAAGGGATTAAGTCATGTCAAGGTCTTGGCTACGAACGTGCAAGCGCACAGCTATCGTGGCTCTTCTGTGTGGCAGTGCACGGAGCTTCCCTGGGGGGCAGGGCCATATCATCACAGCAGGGACTTCAAGATGCCCATATTGCTCTTGTTCTTTTCTTCTAAGATTAATTCTGATTAATCATTACCCAGAGAATGAGGTATATGACAAGCATACCTGATTTTGCCCACAGTCTCAGTTTAAAACTCTTCTGTATCATTGTTCTTGGATAAAGAGCACAATTGTAAGTGTGGCCTACAGCTTCCTATATTGCCTAGTTGTCGCCTACCTGTCCAGCCTCATCTTAACCAGGTGCCCCTTCAGGCTTTGTGCCAAGAGCTCTGGCCTTCTTTCTGTACCTCGACTAGACGGTGTGCCGCCAAGATTCTTTAAGAATCAGCTGCGTTGCCTCCTTCCTTTTCAGGTCAGTAATCATTTTGTTGGAAAAGCTTTCCCCAACCTTCCGAACTATCACAATCCCAGTTTCCTCACCACTAGAATTCAGAAACACTAATTAAATAAAAAAGATCATGCTCTATATTCCAAAAAATTTTAAATGTCATGATGTCCCACTTTAGTGAGGGCATGGGGAAATATGTGTTCTTACATATTAATTAAAGCATAAATGAGCCCCAATTAGACTTTGACATATCATTAAGTGGAAAAGGCATATAAAACATATGTACATCATAAAGCAAATTTTGTAATAGTATTAGTACTAATAAAAGCATAGTTCTGGTGTATATTATAAGAAAATAAATATATATATACATACATGCACACCACTATTTTATGGTGCAGTCTAGTGTTATAATAAATGCACACTCAGAAAATATACACTGTAAGTATTATGCTAAGGCAATTCAGTTCATCGTTAGAATGAATTCAAAATTCACCAAAATGCTTAGAGTAAATATTTCTGTAGATGAGTTTTGGGTAAAGAAACTTCAAATCAGTTTCTGGAAAATGAATTATTTGTGTTGCGTAGAATTAGATCACAGACACTCACTAAAAGCCTAGACCTATTTTCCGGACATTTCCGTTGACTCTAACTAATGCAGCCATTTACCCTAATGCAATGTTTGGTTGTTCTCTGCCGCCATTCAGTTGTTTTTATCTGGCGTACCATGTGTGCTTAACCTCCCAGAGCTGGGCTATTCCAGGAAATTGGCTGTCAGACTTCTGAACATCTACTATTCTGCAGGCAATCTGGCTTATTTCTATATTAAGTGAATTCAGTAAAGAGAGTTTTGCCTTAAATAAAAAAACCTGATATTTTAAGTAAAATATCAGTTTTCCCTAAAATAAACAAAAAATGGATTAGAGTAAGCCCGATTATGGATACTGACATATAAAGGCAATGCAAACTATGAAAACTAGAAAACTAGAATGAATGCACATTTTGTGTCTTAATAGTCAACTAGAAAAAGAATTGAGAAAAGTATAATACATCATAAATGGAAAAAAGACTAAAATAAAGTCTGGGGGAAAAAGACCCCACTCAGACCTGCCCTTTCTCACTGTGTTCTACTTTGAATCCTAAGCACAAGTATTTATTTTCCTCAACTTGGGTAAGGAGACTAAGAAAAGGGATTCTCCTAATAGAAAGAGCTTGGGCTTTATCATTCGTCACCTTGGGATCAGATACTTACCGACTGTATATGCTCAAGTATTATCACTTCCTGTCGCTGATTTTTCATTTCCCATACATGAACAGTGGAGATAAGAAAAACATTTGCTATTTATGTTTCCCTGGGTAAAATGTGGTATTCTTTACAAATAGAGTAAAGTGTGTTAAAGCCTGTGGAAATTCTTTATAAATTGCCAGGCAAATGGTCATCATATTAACATTACATCAGTTCTAAGATCAGATGAGATCCTCCAATTCTCCACAAATACTGATGCCACAAAAATTTATGAATGATATTATTAAGCTGTATTATTGCTTTCTGAAAGAGGAAATGGAGAGAACATGGAGCACACTTACTAGTTGACATTTCACTAGAATTATCCCTGATGGCAATTCTGATTGTGAGGAGCTAGTTCTCCAAGCCTGCACATTGTAACTCAACCTTTGAGGAACATTCCATCTGGTTAGGGCAAGACAGAAAATGAGTGAGATTAAAAGCAAGTTTGCAAAAAAAAGGACGTGCAAGAGCAGAATGTAGAGAAATCTGGAGAACAAGTGCGGAATTGAATGATTCCGGAAAAGTATTCAAAATGCACAAGTGATGATAATTTGTACTGAAGCTCATCAAAACAGCATCTACAAGTCATCACCTTTACCCGTGGGTTTAGCCGTAAGACGGCCATGGCTATTTGCCATGTTCAGCGAAGGAATCTTACGAGTATTATTTATCCCTGAGGTTGAAATTTAGCAGGACACGGAAGGAAGGCATAGGGACGCCTCTTGTATTGATCTTAAATCTAACAGTCTGGGATGTCTACCTTTACTTACTAGAGATAGAATCGCAGAAAATAATAAGCAGAACAAAAATAGACACAAAGAAGAGAAATAATGAGCAGTATATACCTATACCTGTCTTGTAAAAAAAGCCAAACTGAAATCGTCCTCTGGGTCCCCGCAGCTCTCCTCCTACCCTGCCCCCCAGCGGTGACATGAGCATGGAGTTCCAGCATAAGTGGGACAGTATACATGTCGGAGCTCACTGGGTTAGAAATGAGCACCATGAGATGCAGCAAAATGCATATGCACCCCAAAGGATATAAAATGTACATTCACCCTTGTATATAATACAGTGACAACAACATAGGAAGGAAAATTTTTTTTAAATTTCATTTCATGCTAACAAGATGCTGACAACTATGGCAACATTTCCTGACAGCCTTACTTTAAATAGTACATTCTGTAAAAACATTCCAAATTGACTCCAGAAAGGAAATGAATTAATCAATGTCTACATAAATCTAATTTAAATAAATTCTTTATGTAATAATGGGAAGTCTCTGTCCAAACAATAATATAATACAGTTTAGTTTTGTGGTCAGTCTTGGGAATGATTTATTTATTTTGAAATGTATTTATTCATGATGATTATAAAGTAATAATCAAAAGCTTTCTATCATTTTTCTTTCACAAAACTATATGCAATGATTTTATGCCTATATGACAGAAAACTTTAGTATATTGAAAGTAAAAGCAGTGTTCAAATTCACAATGGTTTTGAGATGAGAATTCTAAGTAACCCAAATAGCTAGCTAGTTACTACCAACACTGCTGCCCAATTCACTGCACGCGCCACAAATACACTATGGAGCAAAGCAAGTATACACAGGACATTTTCACAAATACATACACATGGTATCTGTGTATATATTATATACTTTGGCTCCAAATTCATACAGGTTCTCTCACCCTACTGAGTTGGACTCATTCATAAGCTCACTTTGACCCCTTAGAAAAAAGATATTTGATTCAGACCTGAGCAATCTCTTCCATGTTCTCTTACTTCTAATCACTTTTCTGTTCCTATTTGTTTTTCCAAGATACAGGCACATTCTTATGCTGAATCTTATCACATTAATAAAATAGGAAGACCACATCAAAGCAGAGAGACTATCTTCCTAAGCATGTTTAATTGTAATCCTTTCTTTCAAAGTTCCAACCACTACTGGTGACCACACCCTGTCACTGATAAGTCTATGTCTCTCTTGATATAAAATAAAGCATTCTCTTTTTTTGGAAGAGAGAAGTAGCAAGAAACATCCTTAAATTTCTCTTCACACTTATAATATCTCACTAAAAATATGGATGACTTCACCTTGTGGACTAATATTTGAAGTGATGTTTTAACTCCTTATGTATATGAATGGTATGTATTAGAGACTAGGCCTATAAAAAAAAAATATATATATATATATATGGAAAATGTGACAAAAGATCTTTCCAAAGAGTAGCGTGAAGGTTTGCTAAAAGCATGATGGAATGGATGAGGTGTCTTCTGCCAGGTCTAGTTAAGTTCTTCAGAATCTCTGAAGCTTAAACTAAGTTGGCAAATCAGGAGTAAAGGAAAATGAAATTCTGAAATGTCTCCTTCCTTTTTTCACATACACTGGACAAAACTGTATCATAGTAGTTAAATAGAGAAACCTTAACAGTGTTGTCAATGACACAGCAACTTTGAGAGCTTAGTAAAAGTGGCCTTGCCTGGAACAACTGGTTTGACTATTTGAGTGAATTTGATTCATTTCATTTCAGTGTATTCACTTCACTTGTTTTAATCAATCCCACAATGTAGGAACTTTTGAAAGCAGCTATCTAAAACCCTGATTTCTTCAAAGTTTCTCAAAATTTAATAGTCTTCATTTAAATCTTCACAGCAATACTCTATAAATAAAACATCAAAAAACTTAAATATGCATATTTCAGGTAACTTGGCTTATGTCAAAGGCCCACTAGGCAATTCTATTATGAGCTTGTAGAATCACTTTTATTGTCTTGTATAATATGTGACTTATATATTTTTTATATTACAGTGACACCTAAGTGCATTATCATTCTCTAAAATTTTTATACATGATCACACTTTTTCAAGGAAACTCTCAAGAGAATTCATAGAACACTGATTTTCCATGGAAGCTGGATGTTGCTTTAGCACCAAAAGAAAGATCATTCACACTATTCTATAAAATGTATTCTATCACATATTTAATTTGCTTAAAAAAATGTCTGATCTATACTACATATTCCTTTGTGTTGAATACAAAATCTTAGAACCTAAGTTTTCAGCAGTACATTTACTATCTATTCATATGCAAGAAGTCCTGAAATTTCTTGAGAATAGGACATCCAAAATTTGAGACATCTTGCAAATTAGTACTAGAAGTATAATTTCAAGCTATTTTTGTCAGCGTTTTGACATTTCTGGTGGTTATCTTGCCATGCACTGCATACATAATAAAAGTTTGGGTTTTGTTTTGTTTGTTTTATTTTCAGTCAGGCTATTGTTAACTACACAGTTTAAATAATAGCATTAATAGAGTTTTCACTTAGATGTCTGTGTTGTTCGAAGGACTACACCACTTGATGATGATGTCCCAACAGCTACTCTGACTTCAGCTCAAGTGTATGTAATATAGATGAATAATAGTTGCACAGGATTCAAACTGAACAGTAAGAGAAGCCATATAAAAAAGGTTACACTTCAGTTGAGGCTGTCATTTTTTGTTGCTGGTAAAATAATCATCACTCTGTAATTTTTCCAAAGCTTTACCATCTGCTCTAAAATTAAGAGTCTCTTGACTGGTTAAAATACAAAGACTAGCTAAGGAAGTACCTGTAATGTTTGAGCATAAAGGCCTTATACTTCAGTAAGTGCCATATGCCACTGAACATAGGCTCTGTCACAGGTTTATTTCTTCAAAAATAAATGGAGTTGACAGCCTTCTTGGAGGTAATTTTCAAATTACACTAATCCCTGTACTCTGACTCATGTTTGAGAGTCCCAATGTATAAATCTACTTGCAGGTTTATCTAGTCTACTCAGAGTCATTTTTAAAGGCAAAATTGGGGAAGTGTTTCTGGAGAAAGTAAAATTAATGACCTCTTGAGGTAAACTGAGCCTACCATAAACCAACTAGTGCATAGTGACTATGAGAAACGGAGTGTAAAGTGTCTCCTAAAAGTAGATGCAGGCTAACTTAAGTGTCCATCAGTAGATGAATGGATAAAGAAGAGTTGGTACATATACACAATGGAATATTATTCATCCATAAGAGCGAAACAAATCCTACCATTTGCAACAACATGGATGGAGCTGGAGGGTATTATGCTTAGTGAAATAAGTCAGGCAGAGAAAGACAAATACCAAATGATTTCACTCATTTGTGGATTATAACAAAGCAAACCTGAAGGAACAAAACAGCAGGAGATTCACAGACTCCAAGAAGAGACTAGTGGTTACAGAAGGAAGAGGTTAGGAAGGGTGGGTGGGGAGGGAGGGAGAAGGGGATTAAAGGGTATTATGATTGGTGCACATAATGTAGGGGGACACGGGGAAGGCAGTATAGCACAGAGAAGACAAGTAGTGACTCTATAGCATCTTACTACGCTGACGGACAGTGACTGTAATGGAGTGTGGAGGGAACTTGATAATATGGGTGAATGTAGAAACCACAATGTTGCTTTTATGTGAAACCTTCAAAAGATTGTATATCAGTGACACCTTAATTTAAAAAAAGCAGATTCAGGCTAGTAGGCTCAAGAGTAGGGGTCAAGACCGGAGCCCTCACTGGGTCATTACAACCTGTGCATCCAGGCTGGCATTTTGGGCAACTTGGTACTTGTAAAGGCCAACTCACAACGTAAAACCCACAGCTGCTGGTAAAAAAGGGACTTCTTTCTTTTAATTTGAGGTTTAATTAGCATGCCACACTGTGTAAGTTTCAGGTGTACTGCATGATGACTTGACCTACATGTACTGGGAAATGATTTCCACAATGTTTAAGTTAAGATTCATCATCTCACATAGATCCAAAAAGAAAAAAACAAAACAAAACTTTTTCCTTGTGAAGAGAACTTTAAGGATTCACTCTCTTAGCAACTTGCAAATGTACCATAAAGCAGTGTTAACTACAGTCATCATGTTGTACATTATCTCATAACTGGATGTTTGCACTGTCTGACCTGAAGGGGACTTTATAATCTCCTTAGAGATTGAGGCAGATGCTTTCCCTAAAGGAAAGGGCACAGTGCACAGATGTGCAGGCAAAGAGACACACCCGCTGAGGGTATATGGGATGGAAACAGGAATACTGAGGACTCTTGTGAAAAACCCAAATGAGCTTCTCAATTTGCTTCCTTCAGGAAGGTGGTAAATCTTACTAAGAGTAATTATTATTAAAGACAAAAACAAAAGTAAAATCAGAGCTGGAATTTCTATATGAAGCATGGTTGACAAAACAAAGGCAGAAGTAAGTGGGTTTTCGTTATAGATCTTAACACACTGGAGAGGACAGGCCAGATGCGTTCCCTGGGGTGAACAGAACTAACGGCAACGGCTGCACATTCATCCTTTTGGAGGCCCAGGAGCCCCAGAGTGCAGGTCTGTAGGAAGAAGGGGTGCCCTGACCATCTTCACTCAAGTCCAGAAGGCCAGGTAGGAATGTAGGAGAAAATAGAACATACCTAAGACTCCAGATCTTTGAACTAAAGCCTTTGGTGAAACCCCCCCATTGATATAGCTCTTGGGCGAGAATGGAAAAAAAAATACTGTTTACTCTTTTGTTACTTTTATAATCCTAGAATGTAGGGAAATGATAGTCTGATAAATTACATTTACACTCTAGTTCCTGCTGGTGTTTATTTAATATAGAACACAATATAGCTATAATTGTAGCAGTATAAAATGCGTGGATTGTCTCTAATTGTCCATGCCCACACTTTCTTATGCATATGTATGTGTATGTATATGTATCTAGAGACTAATGTATTATTCAGCTCTGCTCAAGTTTGGGAGAGTGGCGTATACAACTACAAGAATTCATGAACCTTCATAAAGAAGCAAGGTTGAAATACATGCACACCTCTTTGATGATGTCTCTCTTGTCCTTATTCCTAATTTTCAGCATTTTTGTACATCCTCAGTGAATGAGTTAATCATGCTCAAGGCCTTAAATTGTCAGAAGAATTGATGCTATTTGTTAGCATCCTGCTGCAGAACCCTGCCTGGAACCTATTCCTAAGTACGAATAGTGAAGGAGAAGGTTCAGGCCTGCTTATTTTTTCCTTTTTGGTAAAAAAGTTTTGCCTGGGCACCAGTCCTACTTGTAACTACAAATGCTTATTTGAGACAGAATTCCTTTAAAGAAACTTTAGTCATTTCCAATTTAATAGACAGATAAAGATAACAGCCCTTAATCTCTAAATTTTCAGTTGGGAAGTCTATTATCTCAACTTTTTGAAGGATTTTAAGGTGGAAAAAAAAAGATTTATTTTTCACACTATAGCTGAACTCCAGAAGTTGACTATGCTTTATGTAAAGCTGGTATCTTCCACGGTATGAACAAAATCACCTGGCTTCAGGTGTGTGACGTGTGATTATATCAGTGAGTACGGAGTCACTGGTGGATGTTGAAAGGCACCCAAGACCCTGTCTCCAGTTATGTGTTGATTGTACCCAGCAGGTATGCCACAGAAATTCGGGAAAGGGCAGCAACCAGAGACAGTGCCAAAAGAAAGCTCTTTTAGATTGTAAGAACTCAGAATTCTTCTCTCTTTGGGTCAGTTTTAAATGGGCCAATAACTTTTATATTTGATCTACTCCTTAATACAAGCAATCTGAAGCCCCACCCCTTTTTAAATGCCCTCACTGACTCTCCATCACCTCTGTAAGTGGTGGGGGGAGTTATCCATAAAGGGCCAGGATCCAATGGCATCCCAGAAATGTACCCCCCTGAACTGGAAGTTCTTCAGCAAGTATGGATCTTTCGATGGACCACAGAGATGCCTCCACAACATCCTTCGTGAATAAGTTTGCTTATCAATAAAGGAAAACTCATCTCTCAGGTTGGGGCATGCTTACGTGCCCAGTACAGTTAAGGTGTTTTTCCCTGTCCAGTTCTCCCAGAGCCTCTACTGAGGTTGTAGTCAGCTAGCCCAACATCCTGCGGCTCTTCAGGCAGCAGCTAGGACTGAGACTCGGCATTCAAGCTGTCTCTTCCTGCTTCTACAAGTGGGCAGTGGCTCTAGGACGGTCACCTGCAAGCTCGTGACTCGCAATGCTCTGTGCTGTGCTGTGCAAATCACTGGTGGAGAAGGGCTGACTTGGTGATTCAGAAATTAACTACATTCTTAAATGTTCACCCAAACTAGTGTAGTTACTATCTGTCAACAGAGAATGTTACAGAATTATTGACTATACTCCCTATGTTGTACTTTTATCCCTTAACTAATTTATATTATGATTAAGATTTTGTGCATCTTTATCCCCTCACCTATTTTACCTACATATCCTGACCCCTCATCCATGGTAGCCACTTGACCCATCTCAGTGTCTGGGTCATTTCTGCTTTGTTCATTTATTTTGTTTCATTCCTTCCTTTTTTTGTTGCTGAATAGTATCCCATTGTATATATATATTCCACTTTATCCATTTGTCAGTTGATGGGCACTTTAATTACATCCATATCTTGGCTACCTGTAAATAATGCAGCAATAAATATAGGGGTGCATATATCTTTTCAAATCAAGGATTTTGTTTTCTTCAGGTATATACCCAGAAGTGGAATTACTGGGTCATCTGGTATTTCTGTTTTTAGTTTTTTGAGGAACCTCCATACTGCTTTCCACATTGGCTGCACCAATTTACATTCCCACCAGCAGTGTAGGAGGGTTCCCGTTTCTCCACATACTTGCCAACATTTGTTATTTCTTGTCTTTTGGATAGTGGCCATTCTGACTGGTATGAGGTGACATCTCAATGTGGTTTTGATTTGCATTTCCCTGATGATTAGTGATGTGGAGCATCTTTTCATGTGCCTGTTGGCCATCTGTATGTTTTCTTTAGAAAAAAATGTCTCTTCAGCTTCTCTGCCCATTTTTTAATCAGTTTATTTGTTTTTGGTGTTGAGTCATATCAGTTCTTTATATATTTTGGATATTAGCCCCTTATTGGATAAATCATTTGCAAGTATATCCCCCATAAAGTAGGTTGCCATTTTATTTTGTTGATAGTTCCCTTTGCTATACAGAAGCTTTTTAGTTTGATGTAGTCCCACTTGTTCATTTTTTCTTTTGTGTCCCTTGCCTGGGAAGATGTATCCAGAAAAAAAATTTCCTCATGCTGATGCTCAAGAGATTCCTACCTATCTTCTGTGAGATGGTTTGACACATACTTTGTATAAACATGCTTTAGAAATTGGTGTCTGCCTACATCTGTATGATGACTTTTTCCTGACTGATGTCCAGTTGATTTCTTCTTTAATTCTAGCCTTATGATTTCTGCCCTTTATACAAATTGTGAACTGATACTAGCTGGTATCCTGGTTAAAGAATATTTTTTTCTATGTGAATTATGTCAGGGTGTGTCTCTCCAGCTGAGGAGCTTTTCTTTCACTCTTACTCACATTCTCAGCCTTTCAGTCACTTTTATCACTGGCTTACCAAACACAATCATCTTACCCTAGGTCACTGGTCTTGATCTTCAAGATAAGCAAGTTCTTGTCATTACCAAAATTTTGACATTGCTGTTGTCTTCAGACTGCCAGACTGGTCAGATTAACTTCAGTGCATTTACCTGAATAAAAATTTCTCTCTTAAATGACTTCATAAAAGGCATTTTCCATTTTAAACAAAAGATACAGAAGTACTAATTCCTTTATTTTGTGCTTATACCTTGCTTAGGAGGATTTTGTAATCCAACTACACTCTTAAAAAGCTTTTTGCTATATATTTATTACTAAAATTCCTACTAAAGGAAACAAATTGTTACATGTTCATAATGCTGTCCATTATCCCTCCCTTCTCACAGAAAAAATGTATTTTATAATGTATATAGTTATAATTTATAATGATAGATGATTTTTAAGAAATAAAACTACTGAATTACAGAAACAGAAGCTTTGTTTTGCTTTGGTGACAAGATTTAGTTAATTTTCTCTCTTCCTGTGGTTCTCTGAGCCTCTGTGGCATGCCCCAACTGCAGCACTTGCTATCTCTCTATACCCACAATTCCTTTTCCCAAATGTATGCTCAGGTAACTCTCTCACTTACTTCAGATCTTTCCACAAATGTCACTTTTCAGTGAGGCTTTCCCTAATCACTCCATTTAAAATTGTAACTTTGTTTCTCAACTCTCCTCTTCTTTTTTTCCCCTTTTGCAATTTTCTCCAAGACAATTATGTAATGTTTTATTCACATATTAATCTGTCATTAAGGCATAAACCACCTAAAGGCATTCCATAGGGTATAAAAGTATAAATCATTTTCCTTAACCATAGAATATACAGTATTCCTTTCAACAAAGCAGCCTGTGGAGAAATTATTTCCAACTACTCTCGTGGATAAGGATGCTCCTGGGATGAAGGCCTGACCAATGCAATGCAAAGGCCAGATGGAACTCCATACAACTTCCTTTAAACAGGGCAGGATCAATTTTACCTTTTGTTTTTCACTTGACCTTGCCAGGAATGAATGTGCAATGCTGGAAATGGGGCAACCAACTTATAACCACAAGGCGGTGAGCCTGGGGACAGAGCCACATGATGAAAATGGTTGAGTAGAAAGACAGATTGCGTCTAAATCACTGATGGCATTGGTACTAGACTTCCATTTTCTAGGGTCTCTTATTCTCTGAGAATAAGAGGCCCTTGCCTGATTAAGCCACTACTTCTTGGGTTCTCTTTACTGGCAGCCAAACACAAATCCAGACCAAAGCAAACTTAAAAATTCCCACAAAGCCCTATCTTCTTCCTGAATTCCAGCTGACCCCCTAAGAGTTGCACTCTAGAATTGCAAACTGGGCTACAGGCACTTAAGCAACAGGTTTACATGTCAAATATACTTCACAATAGTATGGGTTTTAGCTTCTAAACAGAATTTTTTACTATGGATTTGTAGTAAAGATGCATAACACACTGAAGAAAAACAAGACACAAGAGTCAGAATTCAAACGTTTTACCCAAGATTTGCTAATAAGTAGTCTGGGGCTGCAAGGTAATCCTATAATCTCACTCTCGGTCTCAGTTTCCTCATCTGTAAAATTAGGATACTGTATTTAAAATCCTCTGAAGTCTCTTCTAATTTTAATAATATATACCTGTTTCTGGGCTTTTGACACTTTGTGCACAGATGATTACTATAAAGGATTTTATTTAGAGTAAGGCAGTAAAGTAAAATTAGCCCAAATTGGCCAACTTTAATTAAAGTAAATATTGTTCCTCCTTCACCACCACAAAGCAGAGTGCACGGCTTCAGGGCAGATATTTAATACATTTTATTCACCAAATTAGGAAGCTTTTTTAATACTTGCTAATGACACCTGTTATCTTCTACCAGTGATTTTCTAAACTACTGCTGGCAGGTTAGATTGTACTTTCTACATCTATTTCTAGCACATGGTCAGAATGACCTGGTACAACACCTTTGTTGGTGGGAGTGAAAAGTTGGTGGGACAGTATTTGTCAGATTGAGGAAGAACTGAGAAAATAAATTTACAGATTTTATAAAGCAAGTATCTTGAGTCACTTCTGGAAGCTGCGTTTTAGTATACTACTCTAAAATCTCATGCCATTTACGCTATAGGAAAATAAACCTCAAAGGGCAACTATTTCCATCTCTTTTGTACATTCTCTGTCCCAAGGTTCTAGGACATTGTGGGGCACAGAGTAGACCTTCAAGAAATAGTTGCTGAATTGAATTTAATGAAAATGATTCAGTTCTTACTATTGCCTTTTTGTAAGAAAATTGCAGTGTTTAGGACAGGTAATTCCAAAATTTGGAAATCAACAACCCATTATTATTGCTAACCAGAAAATTAGTCTTCCCATGGAATATAAAATACATGTTTTGAGAATATATTAAATACATTTTTCAGATTTTTGCTTAAGTTAAAGTTACTGAGAATGAAACTCAATGACAACAAATTTCAAACTGCACAAACATTAAGTGTATCAGTTGTACCTTCTTCAGTTGCTAAGCATACACACATGCTAGCATCAAGGACTCAGCCCAGATACGTGGGCATGGATGGCAGAGTCTGAGGCAGAGCTAAACCCGGCCTCCAGGTGTCTGCCAGAGCAAGGGCAGTATCACCATCAGGGTGCTGGTAATTCACTGGGAAGGAAACGTGGTAAAGCTGTATCGTGGAGATGCAATGCAGTCTAGGCACTTCTATGAGTGAAAAGGGCAAAGCAGAGTACTGACTGGGAAGATTCATTTCCAATTAAACATTGGTTACAATGAACATCGAGCACTAAATGTGTAATGAATACTGTGCTAAGTGTTTGAAATTTAGAAAAATAAACATAAGTAGATAAGGAAGATGTGTGTGTGTGTGTATATATATATATATATATATATATATATATATATATATATATATATGCAATGGAATATTACTCAGCCATAAAAAGAATGAAATCCTGCCATTTTCAACAACATGGATGGACCTAGAGGGTATTATGCTCAGTGAAGTCAGACAGAGAAAGACAAATACCATATGATTTCACTTATATGTGAAATCTAAAAAACAAACAGAAACAGACTCATAAACACAGAGAACAGACTGGTGCTTGCCATGGAGGAGGGGTTGGAGGAGATGAGTAAAAGAGGTGAAGGTGAGGAGATCAGTGAAAATGTTTGATATCTTGATCTGGGTGATGGTTTTGTGAGTGTATACACATGTCAGTTTCATCGGGGTACACTAAGATTTGTGCATTTTATTGTAGGAAACACCATAAAAAATTATTAAAAAAAAAAAACATAAAAGGGAGCTCCTATAGCTTGCATTTTCTCATTATTACAGAGGACATAAAGTAGGACTGAAATTTAGTTTGATATATTATTAATTTAGAGGATCTAGACTTAAGTTTTATAGAGTAGGTTAAATTTACTAATCTTGTGTACTTAAAAATTTTCATCTCCAGGAATTCTAATAGATGTTTCACAATTAATTGCCTAAAACCTTTTTTTAAGATCCTATGTTTGACACTTTAAAGTAAAAAATGGTAACATGCAAATACATATAATACACATGACCTAAGCTTTTTACTTTAAAGCTACTGACAAGGGAAAGGATGGAGGTACATCTTTTTTGGGGTTATTTGGGGGGTTCTAGAGTAGAAAATTGAGGATGGGAAGCAACAAAAATGTAGGTGTCTAAACTCTTTGGGGAGATTCCCACCTTTGTCAGCACTGCCGCCTTTCTGCAGCCAGTAGGCCCTGGTCCGTCCCTCTGAATTCCTCTCCCACCTGTTTCTTCCTCCAAGGACACTGGCTTTCTGGAAGCTCTTGAATTGACCAAGCACACGTGCACTTTCCAATGTGTTCATGCTCTGCTCTCCGGCTAGAATGCACGCAGCCAATTCCCCTCACAGCTTGCTCCCCCAAGGAATCCTGGTCTGCCCTCAGATATCCCCACCTCCGAGAAGGCTTCACTGACCTTTCTGGTCAAGCAGCATTATCCCCCACTTTGGTCTCACTTTGCTCTTCTTCGAAGCCCTTATCACTACTGCATATTATGTATTAATATTTCTGATTGTTCTTGCCTCTAGAATATAAGCTCCATGAAAGTGACAATCTATTTTCTCCACTGCATATCTGTACTACCTAGAATGGTGCCTGGCATGTAGTGGCTGCTCACAAACTGCTATTTGGAAAAGTAAATGATTACACACTTTTAATGTCAGCCTACTCAAAATATGTTACACTTCTGAGACACAGCCACTTCTTCAGCTTTAATAGCCATGGTGCCAGCTGATGCTCCAAGATCTTCCCAAGTAAAATGTTTCTGTTTTAGACAGTTCTCTCCCATTTCAATGTCTCCTTCAAACATTCTCTCCCCTAAGTTCTGGCATTCAAGTTCGGCTTAAGGAAGAGCTCAAGTTCAAAACACTGTGCCCTAAAATATGCTGAAGCCTACCTAAGTAAATAGAAGTTAGGCAATAATAGAAAGAGTATAATGTGGTTTCTCTCTTTTCTAAATTTATATCAACCCATTTTCAAAACCTTATCTCACTGTCAGACTCTGCTGGTAGATAACTCTCTCACCTACAGGCCCTAACTGTCTGTTATGGGTTTCTTCTCAAATGTCACATCTCCTGCTATGTTACTAAAATATCTGGCTGGCCCTTCACTGGAATAGTAGCTGCATATGGACAGGGAAAAGGGAAGGGCCCTCTGCTCTGAATGAATTTCGGCGATCTAACCCACTTTCCCTAAAGTTCCATTCCATCCTGTCTAAGGTTTTTCTTTATTTTGTTTTCTTGAGAATGAGGATATCAGAATAACAGTTGATATTTATCTTAAAGTGTTTAAGGGACCCGTATATCAAAGGATGAAGAAAAGAAATCTCTGAATAATGAAAACATGAGTAACATTCCTGATTCCTCCACTTTTTAACCATTTAACTTCTCTGAAATGGCCTTCTTCTACTGCTAAATTCTAGTCATATTTCATAGGCATATGGGGATTATTATATGAAATAATATATGTAAAGTGCATGGGACATCATTTATGCCCAAAGAATCCTATTAATAGCATATTAGCTTAACTAGTAAGGTTACTAGGTGTTAGGAAAATGAGGAGAAAAAGGAAGAGGAAGCTCGAAAGCAAGAGTGGTAGTAAGCGAAAGAGGAAAGGCGATGAAAGGAGAAGGAAGAAGACACGTAGCGCATGGAGATCAAAGCCACGGGCAACGTGGGGTCGGGAGGTCACCGGGTTCTCTGGGTGTAAAGTATACTAAAGATCCTGTTTTCTCTGACTCAAGGATTCAGGCATTCTATACGGTGATAGCTGCCTTCTGGGCAGCTTAGAGCATAGGAGGGACAATGTTCTTAGATACATGACTAAGTTCACAAATTCAGTTTCAGGAATCATTGAGTGAATGATCATGAATCAATCATTATTATGGATTATTATGAGTTATTCTTATAATATTATTAAGATTTATACTTTTTAGAGATGGTACAAACAATCATTACACTGGGATAATTATTACTCCCTTGAGCATCTGTAACATTTTTTATTTTTATTTTTTTATTTTTATTTTTTTTTGTGTAACGTTTTTTAAGGGAAGAAAACATTAGCCTCTCAAAGGTTTAATAACAGATTTATTAAATCATTTACCTAAGTAAATTTTAAACAACATATTAACAAAGATAATGCTTTTAAATATATTAACAAAGATATTGCTTTTATAAAAGCAAACAACAAAAACACACAGTAATTGATTAACTTTCCTGAACTTTATATGTATCTGTCTGAAACTACTCACGGACCTCTGGTTGCTTTCCCCACCTCATTCATTTCTATCACTCCTCACTACAAAATAATTCTACTTACACTGAACTTCTTTCTTTTCTTCTAATGGGCCATTCTCATTTTCATCAATATACGGGAATGTTCTTGGACCTTACCCGAAATATGTTCTTCAGGAAGCCTTAATCTTCTAGCTTAGGTTGTCCGACTTCCTTAATCGCACACATTAAACCAACATTCAGGAGGACTTCTTCAACCAAACACCTCTAATTTGTAATCACTCACTCCGTAGTCTCCCCAAACACGGAGACAGCAAATTCTATCAGGTGAAGATCCTCAGCTGTACTGCTCACACTGAGATGGCCAGTGTCTGGCTCAATAAACATGCAACAGATGAACTTGGGCAAAACAGGAAATCAGATATGCTTATAGGATAAGAAATTCTAACATATACACATATATTCGTCTACAAATTTGGAAAAGTGTTTTTGATAATATGATAAAAAATGACTGTCATCTTAGATTGTCTTGTCATCAAGCTCAGGGAAGTTTCCTTAGGTGGTCTGTGGGCCAAGTAGCACTGTGACTGGTATTTCTAGTACAATTATATCATCATAAAAGCATAATACTTTTTTATGACCAAAAGCAATCTTTCCACAAATACCCCTTATGAGTTCATAGGGGAAGGCACAATCCCTGCTTACCACACAACAGCAACACTACTTGGTTAGTTACTGAGATAAATAGCAACAGAATATGCCGACTGAGTGCAGAATTAATTTGTAAACGTTAAGGGAACCGACCACACGATAGGGTATTAGTCAGTGATATAACATTAAGCAGGCTATTTTGTCCAAATATATTTATTGAATTCACACTCTGTACAAGGCACCCAGTTAGAATTGTGCAAAACAACTTCTAAAATTTAAATAGAACATAAATATATGTACACACACACACACACACACACACATCTAAGTTGCCAACTAGAAGGAGATAAATCTTTTAAGAAGTGTATATACTGCCTTATGGGTTGAGAGAATGTGATGATAAGTTCTTGCTGAAAAGATCAGAAGAGATGCATCTTCATGAAACATGTGACATTTAACCTCAGACTTAAAGCGAGCAAGGGACGAAAGAATAAATGAGTTGTCTAAAAAAAGTTGCAATTAAAGGAGAGAGTGTGATGAGGGGAAAAACAGAGAAGGTAGGAGATATATTTTAGAAATTTGAAAAGTGTATAGATTTCATGCAGAAATGTAACAAGCCATAAAGAAAAGTTTGACCTGAAACAGCAATAGTTCTGAACAACAGGGTAAGCGTTTTGGATGCAATGAGATCATTTAAAGACAGAAGGAATGTGATTAGAGAGTTCTTAATGAGAGTTTTTCTTTGGAGAAATTTTAAGGCAGAAAAAGAATTATAAATTACCTACAAGATGTTTAAACTAATATTTCTGATAAGTACCATAGCTTGTTTCAGTGACATGCTCAATAAACATGTCAAAAATTTAATAAAAGCTTGCTAAAATGCAATTAAATGTCATTCTTTCAGATATCTAATATAATCAAGGCTAACAATAAAAGAAATTATCTTTCTGCGAAGAGTGGATAAGAGGGTAAAATCTCAAGGATAACAAAACCAGATTCAAACACATCACTACATCAGCCACATCAGAGATGTATCATGTGGCATGTACATGGAAAAACAGGGTTTATTCTAACCTTCCCTTCTTGTTCATCTGTAACTTCCTTCTCTGACTGTGAGAAATCTGGCTCCAATCATCTACTATCAATTCACTTATTTGTTCAGTTCCCATATACATGTAAAGCAGTTTCTAAATTGTTAACAATTACCACCACAAAAAAACAATTTCCCAACTGGAGTCCACTGTTGATTTACAATTCCTTTTGTCTTTAGTCTTAAAATTTTCAGCCAAACATCATTTTCCAAAGTTACTTATAGTTTTTACAGATAATAAATAAAGCTGGTATTAATATTCATGTGCAGATTTTTGTATGAACATAAGTTTTCAAAGGAAACGATATTTTAAAAAAATGATGGTTTACCAGGAGGCATGAGATGTCTAGGAATATGGTAAATTATTACTTTAGATTAGATTTGCTTGCCAGAGAGAAAACCTCAAAAAGTATAAAACAGTATAAAAATTTGTTTCCCTCTCATGGGAAATCCTGGACGTAGTGGCTCCAGTGCAGTGCGCTCTGCGGAACCAGACCTATTCTTTCCTGCTGATCAGTCCTTCTGTTTTATTTTATCAAGTGACCATATATGCAAAAAAAAAAAAAAGCTGCTTCAGCTCCAGACTTCAAGCCATCATTCCAGTCAGCAAGGAGAAGGAAAGGAACTAAGAAGAATGTGACTGTCTGGTTAAGAAAACTCCCAGAATTTGCGCAAACCACCTCCACCTCCACCTTACTGGACAAAATCCAGTCATGCGGATACACCGGCTCTGGGTTCACCTGCCTGCCATCCGCATGACCCTGCCTAAGATCTGAGGAGTACTCTACTCCTGAAGCAGGGAAGACTGAAAACTGGAATATTTCTGAGATAGTTTTGTCCATATGAACAAATTCTGGCCAATGAAATACATGAAGAAGGGATGTATGGAACTTTTAGGGGAAAATGATATATGGGTATTTTTTCCTTTTCTCTTTTCTGGTGGCTAGAACTTAATGGGATGGCTGAGGCTGTGTCAATACATTTGTCCAAATGGGGAATTTAGGAAAAGAAGCTACCACGGTAACTTCCATGAGACGCAAAGAACCAGGAGACAGCAGACGTTAGAGCATATCGTCTACTTCTAGATTTCTTCACGAGAGAGATTAACTTCTTTATCTTTTATCCTACCGTTTTAAGTTTTCTAGCAAAGAAAAACTTAACCATAAATATTACAGAGAAAAATCACCTCTTTCACAGTAACTTCAAATCATTATCACTATATTCTAACACTGAGAGTTTCTAAGGATCAAATTAGAACTAACTAATGAATTTAGGAGTAAACAGTTTGTCATTTCTTACACTGTTTACTGAATTTCTACTATGTATCAGCCACTGTGCCATCAAGGATACACTGTGAACTAAAATAAAATGACCCTCCCTTCCTAAATTTTGTTTAATTAAGGGTAAACATTTTAATAATGTAATTTACCAAAAGAAGTATATGAATAGTTTGGGAAAGTTCTGTGAAAGAAAGGAAGAGCTTTCAGGCAGTCAGAATTGCCCATATGTACACCTGGCTACTCTGGTCACATTTATTGTTGGTTTTCAGGCACAGATTGGATGACAGCTTGGGAATGTGGTGAAGAAAACCGGTTTATAGAACACAGACCCCTGAAATTGAAGGTCTCACATGCGCATGCATAGATTGAAATCTTAGAGATATTATTCCATAAATCTTAAGTTAAAGGAATAAAGTCTAGATGTTCTGTTTAAAATGTTCTCTTAAGTATCTCACTAAATGCTTTTGTCTTCTGGTTGATGAATATCTTAGTAGATTTCATGATATTAAAAGAAACATATCTAATTTCAGAGTTATATTTCAGCTTCTTCAGGAGTTAGGGTGACTTTTATCTTCTTCGATGCAGTTGTTGCATATATTAACTGCTTAATGAACATATGTTGCTGAATAACTCATCTGGTCACATGCCGATGCTCAGTTAAACCTCTAGAAAGCCAGATAATTCCATAAAGACATTCATTCCAGTTTCATAATGTAAATGATTTGGGAAATTCAAAGAAAGCAGTATAACAATCTAGCATTGAAAATAGCACATTGCCTCACAAACAGCTAATGTGGACACTTGTTCTGTTGCAACAAGCATTCCGTTGCAACAACAGGATGAAGATATATGCTGATATGCTCCTACAAATTCTGAAGTCAGTGTGTTTACTTTCTTTAGGCAACCTAATTATTCCACATTCTAAAATGATTTGAAATTTAGGTTGGCCGTCAAAATTACTTTAAAAGTGATGTCTAGTTTTAACTTCAGAAGCAATTTTCATCTTTAAACATCTTCCTATAACATTTCGTCTTTCTCTGCAAGTAGTGCTGGTTTCTCTCTCCATTTTCAACCCCAAAATCATGTGACAATGTGACTTAGTGGACTTATGAAAGAACTTTTAATGCTTAAAAACAAGTTAAGTGGCAAAATTATATTAAGGGCTTGAAGGCACCTGTTTAGATTTTCCTGAAAGCAAAACATATAATCTGAATGAAAAACATACCAAGTTTTCAAGAAAGCAGATGTTATTTTCATCTACAGCTCCTACTGGAGGAATGTGTTGGTGAGTAATATAGAAGCAGTATTGATGGACAGAAACTTGTCATGAGAGTAATTCAGTGGAGGGGACAGGTGACTGATACCACACAGTGTTTCCCAAGGATCCATAGCAATTTGGGATACTAGTATGTGATACATCTTCCCTCATAAATGCTTTGTGAACACATCACTTTGGGAAGCACAGGGTGATAGAGTATAAAATATTTTTGTAATGGAATCTTAATTTTCATTGTTGTAGAGCATTTCAACTGACTAATTTTGAATGCGCTATCCAAAATGAAGTAGGTCTTACTTCATTTTAGGAATTTGGGGTCTGGATTTATGTGTTTGGGTGTCTTCCATGACTGAGCTACTGAGTGTTAGACACAGAAGTACCATGTTATTATGCAAAGAGCTGAGTAATAAACTAGACATAAGTTCAAATCTTTCCCTGCCATTCACTAGATATATAGCCTTCAGCTATTTACTTAAAATTTATGAATTTTAGTTATCTCATTGGTTAAAAATAAATAATAATAGTGATGATGATGATGATGATAATTCTATCTGATGAAGTTAATATAACTTTTAAGTTAGGCAATGCATGTAATGACCAAGAATAACTTTTTGATAAATTATACACAAAAAGTGACCACCATGGCTATTATTTACTTTATTTTTATGTTCATGACTCTTTAACATGTATTTAAGCATATTTAAACATTTAAAAAGATATTTCCACAATAAAATGTACTTTTCTCTCTTGTAATACCTAGAGGTAAACGTAAGTTGCAGGGAACAAAGGGAACCCATTGGCTGTGCCAGGAAACCCACGTGCCTGCGCGCACGCAAGGTGCCTAGGCCGCTTCTGTGATCGCGCACTGAAGTCAAGCAGGAACCCGCCAGCTCGCGGAAGCACACCCTGAACCAAGGTTCTCGGTATTTTAATGCCCGAGTATGAGGCAAGATACAAAAATTCTGACCAATATTTCTGGTTTCTGGTTCTATGCAGAGAGTATATATTTGAATTAATGTGTGTATAGGATGGGAGAGGGGGGTTAAGCGATGATGATGTGAGTATAGTTTTAAAAAGACTTCAAATTTGATTCTGATGAGCTATCCAAGTAAAAGATTATAGTTATAGAGCCATTAGTTTATAAACGATTCTAAACTGATCATCAGTGTTTTTTTAATACTCAAATATGATTTGTCTTTCTGTAAAACAATTAGATTTATACTGAATCAGTAAATAACAGGTTAAACGAAACAGCTGTTTAAGCAAGGTTTTTAATAAAAGTAATGGTCGTATAAGGGTTGAACAGAAAACAATAAAATATATGAAAGTGTAAAGCACGAGATTTTAAAAATGATTTGCCATGTTTAATTTAGGGAGAAAAAGAGAGTAGGCACTGATCAATAGAGAGAAAAGTCTAAAGGGAAGAAGAGCGGCCATTTACAGATATTGTGAAGGAAAAATATAATGGCTTTAAGTCATTTGGGGTAAAAAAAATTGACCTTAGCCTTTACAAACCAGAAAGAACTCTTAGAAATTTGAAAGCTTAAAAGGAATTTTTTTTATGAAGTGAATATAGCTGCTCACAGTGACATTATCAATAACTGAATCAACTGCAGATTCCCACAAATGGTTCTTAACAAGAAGCAACGTACATTAATTCTATATTCATAGTTTCACCGAATTTTGAACTTTAAAAGTAGCACAGATAAATTAATCAAGAAGAGTTGCTTTAGAAAATTAATTCCCTGGGAAGCTAGTCAATAGAGAAGATTAGTTTATAAGAAATCTAAACTCTAGCTAAGAAATAAAATACCTATCTCTGAAGGATCATAATGATTATAAAGAAAATTTCCTCTTTGCCAAATGACTAGTGATTTCAAGACTCAGATCAAATGTACCATCTCTGTGATACTTTCTTTTATTTTATGAGTGGAATTATTTTTTACTCTTCCAGTTTTTTTGACATACTTTTACCTATTAAAATCATTCATTCAGAGATATTAATCAACAGCTATGTGGTACACATTTTATTTTGCTGGAGATAGAAAAACACAAGCAACAAAAAACCCTGACTTGAATAAACCCAAATTCTAAGGGTGAGAAAAGCAAGGTACACAGCACTTACAAGTCATTTTCCCTCCCCACCTCCGCCCCATAAGGAAGGCCTAATTGTGGGCTGTGCCTTTGGGGATGATGGTGATGACATTTGAGAAAAAGGATTGCAAACAGATTTTCAGAGGAAAGATGATGTATGAAACAAGCCCTGAAGGAGGAAAAGGAGTTCCTAGGGAGGCAGAGTGAAGAGGAACTTTGTGCATTTATCTGACTACATTAAAATACTTCTTAGTGCATCTGCCCCACATAGCCTCTGCCTGAAAGCAAACAGGCATCACGACTCACTTCATTACTCTGCTAGTGCTTAGTGGGGTACCTGGGTTTTAGACTGTCACTCCACAAATTATTACTAATACATACATACACACAGAAAAGACAAAATAGTTACCTTGAGACAAGAGCAGATTGGACTACAGGAGTATCAAAAAACAAGGATGGAGTTATTTTTAACAAAAACTTCTTGGAAACAGGATTCAGGCAAGAAAGCAGTGATGTGCCATAGTTTTTGAAATTGTCTAAGTTTCCCAATAAACTCAAGGACAACGAGGACAAACAAACCAAAATGGAACCAAAACTCATGAAAAATGCAGAAAGTAGTATTAGGTAGAAAAATAGTCTAACATAACCCAAAATATGAGTGGAAGGAGATAAATCACTAATTACAAAACCTACATGGAATCAGTTTTGTACATGAGGAAGCAGCAGCAAATAATGGAATGCTGAGACCTAAAGCTTTCAGGAGGACCACTAATTATTCACTCAAAATCTCAGTGAGTTGATTTGAAAACTGTAAGGGGTAATATACTCCAAAACAGGTGAGTGCAAAGGACTATAATGAGGTTTAAAAGATAAATCAGTTTGTGCCTCATGAACACTCAAAACTAAGGAACCACAGCCACCTCCGGACAAAGCTTCAACTGAGGAAAAATTGTTAAAAATAGATTCCAAATGTAATATGACAGAGACAATGAAGGAAGAAGGAATCCGGATAAAATGGGGGAAGGAACAGAGCTAGGAAATCTCAAAAACTAAGCCACATGTATTGAAAGTTTCACAGATAAGGAAACTCAAGAGTTATGAAATTAGAAAAAAAAAATTTTATTATGTCTCCTGTCTAAAAGTTCAGGGAAAACAGTTTTGAATAAAAATGAGCAACAGAAAAGCAATTAGGTTGAATCTGATACAATGTTCATATACAATATAAGATACAAAAATAAGATAAAAGTCTAAACAAGAGAACGTTAACACACACGTAGATTATGCATTAAAAAAAGTAGAAGAAAAACAGGAACACAAATTTAATATGTAAAAGTGAGATGAAGAAAAGAATTAGGTAAAAATGAAAATATTAACGATGAGCAAAGTACATCTGACTTCCCTCTATTAGGAACAGCAGAGGGAAAACAACGCAAGTAATCAGATTGGAACTAAAATCTTAGAAAGGTTTGTAAAAATAAAGAGATCTGAAACTCTATATTGAAGGAATACAATACATACCTGGAAAAAATCTACTCATATTACTCATAAATGTTCTAGTATATTATGGATATTAAAGGAAAAGAAAAGGAAAAAACCTTTGAGCAAACAGGTGCAGAAGTGACTTGTAAGTGTGAGAAAATTCAATATGATCAACTTTTCAATAGAAGAATAAAGTAAAATTATAAACAGTTCCATGATACTTACAAAAAAGATAACCATCCAAGGATTTTCTTTCCACCTAACCTGCTCCCCAAGTGTACACACTGCAGGTAAACTATCCCCAACATGAAAATTTTCTAGTGATATATTTCCCAGAATTCTTCCAGAGAATGACCATTAGAAAATCAAATTGATTGAAGAAATTATTGGTGTAAAGTGGTAAACATTAAATATGTATTCATATATAGAATAGAATAAATTAGGAACAGAAAGATAAGAAACTATGCAATGGCTATAACTATATTTAAATTTAAGATAAAATTAATATTTGAAAAATATTCCTAAAATAGTATTTTCAGTAATCAAATGGGTGAGTGTTGTGTTATCATTCTGCAAATATTTTATGTATAATGTAGAAAAAAAAAAGCAAAAAATAATCACATCGTATTTTTTTTGTATTTCCATTTAGGTCTTGAGAACCACGATTCTCTGTTGGAGAAAAAGGAATAATAGATATGAGTTCAAGAGTTATGGAAATGCTATACAGAATTTAAATTGGCAGCAGCAATATGAACTTATGATGTATTTTAATCTCAAAAAGAAATGTATTTTATATGTTACAAAAAACACTTTCCTACCTCTGTCTACATAAAAGGTATAGAAACAATGACATATCCAATATCAGTAATTGTCTCTATCAGCCAGACTGAAATGCTATTAAGTAGAAGAATAAAACAAGCTTTGTGGAAGAAATGATGGATTTCAAGACTTCAACAAAAATGGACCAAAGGAGCTTAGAAAACCTATTTTCCAATGTATAGCTCCATGAATCATGTAGTATTTTTTTTCATTCTTTATCCAGTTAATCTCTAAAAATGAAATATTTTATTACACACTTTTTTCTTCTTTTTGTATACAGTCCATGTATTTAAACATATATATGGATTTGTGTAACCACCTCTACAATCAGAATAAAGAACACACCCATAATCCCCTCAAAACTCCTTCAGAGTATCCTTTTATAATCATATCCACCCCAAAATTGTTAGCAACCACTGACCTATAGTTTCCATCACAATGTTCTGTCTTTTCTAGGATATCATACAAATCGATTTATATAATATGCAAACTGTTAAGACTGGCTTCTTTCATTCAGTATAATGTCTTTGAAATTCTTCCAAGTTATTGCATGCATCAGTAATTTGTTCTTTATCTACTTCTGGTTATTATTCCATTGAATAGCTGCCACAGATTGCTTATTCATTCACCCACTGAAGAACATTTGGCTGTTACTAGTTTTGAGCTTTACTCATAAAGCTGCTATAAATGATCATATGCAGGCTTTTATATGAAGATAATTTTTCCTTTCTCCAAAGTAAATGTCTAGGAGTAGGATTACTGGTTTATATGCTAAATTTGGAATTGTTCTCTCCTTATTATGATTGGCAGGATTTTAAGATAGGCTCACGATTTCCACCCTCTAGTATATACACTCTGCGTAATTCCCTCTTTTTGAGTGTGAGCAGGACTTGTGAATGTGATATGATACCACATTATAGGGCCGAAGGGATTTTGACAATGTAATTAAAAGCCCTAATCAGTTGATTTTCAACTAAAAAGGGGAGATTACCCTGAGTAGGCTTGACCTAATCAGATGTGATCTAAATCATGGTCAGAAAGATGGGGGCAGAGAAACAGAGAGATCGAGTGAGAGGGAGAAAGAGTTAGAGAGAGAAGGAGGGAGGGAGGGAAGCAGGGAAACAGGGAGGGAGATAGAGGTTCTTCTCTTGGGCCTGAAGGTTGGAGGAACAAGCTGCCTTGTTCTGGCACGGTCATGTGTCAAGAGACTTGCAGGTGGGCTTGAGGAGTTGAATACCCCAATACTACAACCTTTGGAAAAGATCCCGGTCCTCAGATTGATGCTGGGGTTCTTGTTCATGGAGCCAAAGAATGAACTTTGGGAACAGTCAAGGTAGGAGAGCATGGCAGTGACTTTTATTTAGAGAGAAAGCAAGAGGACAGAGCTCCTGGCTCCGGCCAGGAGGGGACAAGAGAGCACTGGGGTGGTGGTGCATTGTCTAGGGGTTTTATAGGCAGTTGAGGGACAAAGGGCTAGGGATGTACACCTGCTAAGTGGTCTCAAATACTTTTGAAGAAACACTAAGTTTCTTATTAGTCTTCCTGGTTATTTATAAGAATTTTACTGCTTTGATTTCCTCCCAGGATAGCAGTTTCCTGGTCTGGGAGCATATCACTCAAGGCTGCCTGCTTTGCTCCCAAGGTGGGCTGAGTTATTGTCTGTTAAGAAACTTTTTTTCACTAATCGGGTTTTAAGATGGAATTCCTGTTTTTACTATGTTGTTTTGGGCTGGCTTGCTACATTACCTAAGTTGCAACAAATCATTTGTTTAGGGCTGGAGGAAGAAAAGCAGCACTTGGGTAAAGTTAGAAAAATAAACTGGGTCCCCCAGCAGGCCAGAGCAAATCTCACAATGGATTATCTTGCTCTGTTTTTTCTAGGGATCCTCTCTCTACTCTGTCTAAGCCCATGGTCCCTGTCTCAAGATGACAGAGCATTCCTTGGTGACATCTTGATTTCACTCTTGTGAGCCCCGTTGATAATCCCAGCTGAGCCGGACCTGGACTTCTGATCCACAGAAACTGTAGGTAATAAACAGTGGTTGTTTCGAACCATTAGGTTTGTGATGATTATTACAGAATAGGAAAGTACTCCTATTTTCTGGACCTGATCATAAAAAATTATGCTATTTCTTTAATTGTTTGCTAATGTTTTTGAGCAGGTCTGGTAGCTATAAATTCTCTTAGTCTCCTTTTATCTCTGAGTGTCTTTATTTTACTTTCATCCTTGAAGGGTATTTTTCCCTGGATATAGAATTCTGGGTTGATAGCAATTTTCTTGTAACACTAAAAAAATGGTTTGCTGCTGCTTCTGACCTCTGTGGTCTCCAGGGAGAAGTCTGAAGTTATTTGAATCATTCCACCCCTATAATCAATGAAGTATTATTTTTTTCTGGATTTTTCCTTTGTTTTTGATAATTTAGAACAATGTGTTTACACATGAATTTCTCTGGGTCTATCCTGTTTGGGATTTGCTCAGATTCTTGAATCTGTTGGTTTATGTCTTTTGACAAAGTTGGGAAGTTTTCACCCATTATGTTCTCAAATATTTTTATATTATTGTGTTTTTGAGTTCTAAAATTTCCATTTGGTTCTTCTTTATTTTATTTTTTTTTGCTGATACTTTCTATTTTAATATTTTCTTCAAGAATGTTTCAATTATTTTTATAGTACCTGCAGTAAACTCTTTGTCACATAATTCAAATGTTTCCATCATCTCATCTTTGGTATCTTTTGGTTTAATTTTCCATATGAGTGGAAATTTTCATGGCTCTTCATATGTTGAGTAGTTTTAGTTTGTATTCTGGATATTCTCAGTATTGCTTTATTAGGTTTGAAGTCCTGTTTATCTCCTAGGGAGAATGTTAATACTTCTGTTTTAGTGATCTGTGGGCTGTACATCCAAAATCAATTCAGTTGCCAAATATTTGCAGTGTTATTTGGACCTGTTTCATATTTCTGATACCCAGTACTACTCAGTCTGGGGCCAGGCAGAGTTCTACCCATTAGTTCAGTTTTCAAAGGCTTTGTTGAGCAATTAGGAGTAGATCTGTACAGGCACAATTTAGCAGTGAGCCCAGTCTTAAAACGACTTACTAGGGTCATTTTCCCAAGATCCCCCTTCCCATCATCTCTCCAAGACATTCCAGTTCCATAGTTTCCATTTTGTGATCCTCTAGGCAAACACTGTCCACTCTAAAGAATGAGGGGGGATAAACACTTATAACAATAGATGCGGGCCTTATCTTTTGGGAACCTGAAGAAGAGATAGGAATGTTCCCTGACCTCAGAATTCTGAGTCCGAAGGCTTCCTTTCCTGGCTGCCACCACCCAGCTAGAGACTGAACAAAAAAGTGGCAGGTGTTTATCTGAGTTCAGCAGTGATTTGTAACACCAGTGAGCTTTACAAAGCCCTGCACCAGACACACTGCCTCCTCAGACACTAGGTTTGAGATTGAGCTGCTATTTTTAAAACTAGTTTCTCCTTAACAAAAAAAATGTATTTACATCATGGATAAGTAGTTATTCTCTTCCTACTATCTTAACTTTTCAGTACCTGTCCCACTCATAACGATCAGGAGAGGAAACAGCAGACTGCAGCACAAACCACCTGCCAGCTAAAGGAGAAGGAGTTCAACCTCAGATTACACTAAAGGAACAAAGGCAAATGACTACATATGAAATAAGGCTCAGGCTGGGCCCTGCATATACCTTATCTCGTTCAGGCCACCCAACAACATAAGGTAGGTGATAAGGGTATACTCTTCTTATACATGGAGGAACATAAGTATTTAGTGGATAAGTAACTTGCACAAGAACACTGTAAGAAGGCAAAAAATGTAGATTATCAACCCTATACCTTTCAGACATTAATGCTTTTCTTGAAGGATAAAATGGAATAGAAATACTTTACACATTTATTTCTACATAAACCTTTTGCAGTTTTCAATTTCACAGCGCATTAGAAATTAGGGATATATGTCACATAATATATGCTATTATAATCATTATTTATCTAAAAATTTTAAAACCTGTTGCTCATTATCTTTACAGGGTTAAACACTTTTTTTTAAATCAATGTTTTCATATTTCCGCTATGCTAACAATATTTTGTCTACACAAATCAACATTCTGAATAAGAAATTTGTATGCATATGGATAGCTATTTCCTCTAAATTAAAAAAGCAGCTTGGATTCAAAGAACAATTCCCCCATCATCCTCCATACACAAATATCTCATGAATGAATACTGAATGCCTGAAGAAGGTCAATTATGCTACAGCAGCTAAAAAAGTAATTTCCTCCATTTTTCTATTTAATGATGAGGAAATTCAGTATTATCAAGGGGCATTTTTATTTTATGCATTTAGATGTTATCATGAATGTATTTATATATCCCTATCAGGTTAGAAAAAAAGTTTGAAACTAATAAATTCCTTGTGCTGTTTGTTAAGACATCTTTTTTTTGACTCCAAGTTTGACAATTTCAGGTCCTCTCAGGCTCCCATCTGCAACCTAGTTCCAAAACTATGTCTGATGCTTAGATTCTGCTCTGGCACCAAAATCAGTTCAACAGTGAATTGTAGCTAGACAGTGAATTTTGGCAAATTGTGCTTTTCAACAAAGGATACAATATTTCCAATCTCATATGCATTTCAGAAACTTGCCCCAACTACCCCAGAAAGAGGTAGAGAGATTTCCTCTTCTCTTGAAACTAGGTGGGTTTTGAACCTGCCTCAGTCAAACAGAATATACCAGAAATAACATGGCATAACTTACAAGGGTAGGTTGAAATAAGAAATACAATTTCTGTCAAGTTCTGTCCCTTGGAATACCTACCCTTGGAACCCACTTACGATATTGTTGGAAAACCCTGACTCACTGAGAGGCCATGTGCCCTGTAAGTAATATAGCTGGATACCAAGCTATGGTACCAGCTTATCAATCACCAATGAGTACCAACCACTGTAATGTGAGCAAAAGAGCCTAAATTCAGCCCATATATATAGAGAGTCAATGCAAGCCTTCAAGCTGTTAGCTGAGCCCCAAACATCACTGAACAAAGGCTCCCCACTTTGCCCTGTCTAAAGTCCTGATTGCTCCACAGCGTCTATAAGCATACACAATGTTTGCTCCACATTCTTAATTTTTGGCTACATTTTTTTACACAGCAATAAACAACCAGTAAGAATTATCAAGAGCAGAGAAAATATATGGAACTAACTGATAGCATTAAATTTGAGATGAAATATCATTGGTTCAACCGTGCAGTCAAGTTTTAAAAGATGAGCAGTACATTACTTTTTAAAAAATAATACAGAATAAAAAGACAAAATTTTTAATGAAATTATAGCTGTAAGAAGGAAATCAATTTTGGTTTCCCATGAAACTGAAAGCTCTTTGAGACTAGAGATCATTATTCAATTTTTTGCATAGGTTTTTCAGTGTTATTAATTAATTAATAATTGAAATAATGACTGAATAAATGATGCAATGACATTTTCTCTATACTGATTGGAATTAATGACATTTGACACCTAAAAGTCACAAAGTGATTCTAGCAATTGGTAACTGTTTCTCCCTGCCAAACAGATAGACACAAACACACAATTAATAAGATGTTAAAGACACTAAGCAAGATATATGAAAGTAAAGATATTTCTACTTCAAGTCTTTTTAGTTTTATTTTTTGTTGTTGATGGCAGGATGAGTATACAATAGTACTGTAAATAATTATTTACAAGATTTTTAAAATTAGTAACATTACATATTTTTTCACCATTTTTCAACCCATAAAATGAGAATGCCAGTTATCTACAGATCAACTTCAAGAAGAGCAAAATAACTGTATTAGTTTTCTGACCCATGATAATAATGTAGAGAAATATGGCATTGTATTTGTTCCTCTGTAAACACACACTTGAAATTATTCAAAATTTAAACAATTTAATACTACCCATCTACATGCCATCTGAAAATATTGCTTATGCCTAAACTGCTTGAAACAGTTAAATCAATCTATTAAATGAAAAAAATTTCTGTGTATAAAGCTATTGGTGTGGTGCATCTGACATCTGGACCAATTGTCAGTTATAGATAATTATGTCCCTTAATGTTCCATGCATCTATTTTCAATGCAGTTCAGACCTTGTAATTAAAAACTCTTTAAATAGGATATAGCTTTTTTGGATAATGCAAAATCCAGATTGAAGCCAAGAGATGTAATATCACAGAACCTTTGTCTGTAAAAAAACATTGCATTCTTGTTTTTCATCCTTGTTTGCCTAAAATAAATGTAAAGTATTCTGTACATATGCAGCAGATAGCATTTTATATGACTTGAAAATGTCTATTGAATGTGTAAATTAAAAAATGAAATTTCATACTTAAAATGCAAATAAGTGTAACTAAAGTATGCAAGTGACCTTCTTTTAGACTGATAATAAAACTTAATGTGTTGATTATGGATACGAAGCCATAAATTTTAATTAACAGTTAACCATTAGGCTATTAGAAAGATTTCTTCATTGTCTAAATAACTCTAGGCTTTCATCTATTTCATCCCCAGGTACATAATAAATGGCAACATGACATTCAGATTCAATCATGAATGGCTGGAAATCTAAATTTTTTTTTTTTTTTTTAAGGAAAGAGGATTTAATAAACCAACTAAATCTAACACATACAAGGAACACTCTACAACGGAATACATTATTCTCAAGCGTACATGGAACACATTTTCCAGGATAGACCATATTTAGGCCACAAATTAAGTCTTGATAGGTTTAAAGTATCTTCCTGATCACAACAGATGAATTTAGAAATCAGTAACAAAAACAAAACCAAAAAATTTACAAAACTGTAGATACTAAATAGATTTTTTTTGTATCATTAATCTACAATTATATGTGCAACATCACGGTTCCTAAACTCCCCACACCATCAGGTCCCCCCCACATATGCCATCACAGTCACTGTCCATCTGCATCGTCACATGCTATAGTATCACTACTTGTCTTCTCTGTGTTGTACAGCCCTCCCCGTGCCCCCTCCCACATTACATCTGCTAATCGTAATGTCCCTTTTTCCCCCTTGTCCCTCCCTTTCCACCCATCCTCCCCAGTCCCTTTCCCTTTGGTAACTGTTAGTCCATTCTTGGGTTCTGTGAGTCTGCTGCTGTTTTGTTCCTTCAGTTTTTTCTTTGTTCTTATACTCCACAGATGAGTGAAATCATTTGGTACCTCTCTTTCTCTGCCTGGCTTATTTCACTGAGCATAATACCCTCCAGCTCCATCCATGTTGCAAATGGCAGGATTTGTTTTCTTCTTATGGCTGAATAATATTCCATTGTGTATATATACCACCTCTTCTTTATCCATTCATCTACTGATGAACACTTAGGTTGCTTCCATTTCTTGGCTATTGTAAATAGTGCTGTGATAAACATAGGGGTGCATCTGTCTTTTTCAAACTGGGCTGCTGCAGTCTTAGGGTAAATTGCTAAAAGTGGAATTCCTGGGTCAAATGGTATTATTATTTTGAGTTTTTTGAGGAACCTCCATACTGCTTTCCACAATGGTTGAACTAATTTGCAGTCCCACCAGCAGTGTAGGAGGGTTTCCTTTTCTCCACATCCTCGCCAACATTTGTTGTTGTTTGTGTTTTGGATGTTGGCCATCCTCACTGGTGTGAGGTGATATCTCATTGTGGTTTTAATCTACATTTCTCTGATGATTAGTGATGTGGAGCATCTTTTCATGTACCTGTTGGCCATCTGAATTTCTTCTTTAGAGAAGTGTCTATTCATGTCCTCTGCCCATTTCTTAATTGGATTATTTGCTTTTTGTTTGTTAAGGTGCGTGAGTTCTTTATATAATTTGGATGTCAACCCTTTATCAGATATGTCATTTATGAATATATTCTCCCATACTATAGGATGTCTTTTTGTTCTACTGATGGTGTCCTTTGCTGTACAGAAGCTTTTCAGCTTGATATAGTCCCACTTGTTCATTTTTGCTTTTGTTTCCCTTGCCCGGGGAGATATGTTCATGAAGAAGTCGTTCATGTTTATGTCCAAGAGATTTTTGCCTATGTTTTTTTCTAAGAGTTTTATGGTTTCATGACTTACATTCAGGTCTTTGATCCACCTTGAGTTTACCTTTGTGTATGGGGCTAGACTGTAGTCCAGTTTCATTCTCTTACATGTAGCTGTCCAGTTTTTCCAACACCAGCTGCTGAAGAGGCTGTCATCTTCCCATTGTATATGCAAGGCTCCTTTATCAAATATTAATTGACTATATATGTTTGGATTTTCTATTCTGTTCCACTGGTGTGTGGGTCTGTTTTTGTGCCAATACCAAATTGTCTTGATTACTGTGGCTTTGTAGTAGAGCTTGAAGTCAGGGAGGGTAATTCCCCCTGTTTTATTTCTCCTTATGAGGATTGCTTTGGCTATTAAGGGTCTTTTATGGTTCCATATGAATTTTAGAATTATTTGTATAAGTTCATTGAAGAAAGCTGTTGGTAGTTTGATAGGGATTGTGTTGAATCTGTAGATAGCTTTAGGTAGTATAGCCATTTTGACAGTATTTATTCTTCCTAGACAAGAGCATGGGATGCATTTCCATTTGTTAGTGTCCTCTTTAATTTCTCTTAGGAGTGTCTTGTAGTTTCCAAGGTACAGGTCTTTCACTTCCTTCATTAGGTTTATTCCTAGGTATTTTATTCTTTTTGATACAATTGTGAATGGAATTGTTTTTCTGATTTTTCTTTCTGTTAGTTCATTGTTAGTGTATAGGAATGCAACAGATTTCTGTGTGTTAATTTTGTATCCTGCAACTTTGCTGAATTCAGGTATTAGTTCTAGTAGTTTTGGAGTGGAGTCTTTAGGGTTTTTTATGTACAGTATCATGTCATCTGCAAATAGTGACAATTTGACTTCTTCTTTACCAATCTGGATGCCTTGTGTGTCTTTGTTTTGTCTGATTGCCGTGGCTAGGACCTCCAATACTATATTGAATAACAGTGGAAAGAGTGGGCATCCCTGTCTTGCTCCCGATCTTAGATGAAAACTTTCAGCTTCTGGCTGTTAAGTATGATGTTAGCCGTGGGTTTGTCATATATGGCCTTTATGATGTTGAGGTACTTGCCGGCTATACCCATTTTGTTGAGAGTTTTAATCATGAATGGGTGCTGAATTTTGTCAAATGCTTTTTCAGCATCTATGGAGATGATCATGTGGTTTTTGTTCTTCTTTTTGTTGATGTGGTGGATGATGTTGATGGATTTTCCAATGTTGTACCATCCTGCACCCCTGGGATGAATCCCACTTGATCATGGTGAATGATCCTGTTGTATTTTTGAATTCGGTTTGCTAATATTTTGTTGAATATTTTTGCATCTACGTTCATCAGGGATATAGGTCTGTAATTTTCTTTTTTGGTGAGGTCTTTGCCCGGTTTTGGTATTAGAGTGATGCTGGCTTCATAGAAAGAGTTTGGAAGTATCCCCTCCTCTTCTATTTTTTGGAAAACTTTAAGGAGAATGGGTGTTATTTCTTCTCTATATGTCTGGTAGAATTCAGAGGTGAATCCATCAGGTCCGGAGGTTTTGTTCTTGGGTAGTTTTTTTATTACTGATTCAATTTCGTTGCTGGTGATTGGTCTGTTTAGTTTTTCTGATTCTTGCTGGGTCAGTCTTGGGAGGTTGTATTTTTCTAAGAAGTTGTCCATTTCTTCTAGGTTTTGCAGCTTGTTGGCATATAGATTTTCATAATATTCTCTTATAATTCTTTGTATTTCTGTGGGGTCCATAGTCATTTTTCCTTTCTCATTTCTGATTCTGTTTATGTGTGTAGATTCTCTTTTTCTCTTAATGAGTCTGGCTAGGGGTTTATGTATTTTGTTTATTTTTTCAAAGAACCAGCTTTTGGTTTCATTGATTTTTTCTATTGTTTTATTCTTCTCAATTTTATTTGTTTCTTCTCTGATCTTTATTATGTCCCTCCTTCTGTTGACTTTGGGCCTCATTTGTTCTTCTTTTTCCAATTTCAATAATTGTGTCCTTAGACTGTTCATTTGGGAATGTTCTTCCTTCTTTAAATGGGCCTGGATAGCAATGTAGTTTCCTCTTAAGACTGCCTTCGCTGCGTCCCACAGAAGTTGTGGCTTTGTGTTGTTGTTGTCATTAGTCTCCATATATTCTTTGATTTCTGTTTTGATTTGGTCATTAACCCATTGATTCATTAGGAGAATGTTGTTAAGTCTCCATGTATTTTTGAGCCTTTTTGATTTCTTTCTGAAATTTATTTCTAGTTTTATACCTTTGTGATCTGTGAAGTTGGTTGGTAAGATTTCAATATTTTTGAATTTACTGAGGTTCTTTTTGTGACCTAGAATGTGGTCTATTCTGGAAAATGTTCCATGTGCACTTGAGAAGAATGTGTATCCTGCTGCTTTTGGGTGCAGAGTTCTGTAGATGTCTGTTAGGCCCATCTGTTCTAGTGTGTTGTTCAGTGCCTCTGTATCTTTACTTATTTTCTGTCTTGTTGATCTATCCTTTGGAGTGAGTGGTGTGTTGAAGTCTCCTAAAATGAATGCATCGCTGTCTATTTCCTCCTTTATTTCTGTTAGTATTTGTTTCACATATGCTGGTGCTCCTGTGTTGGGTGCATATATATTTATAATGGTTATATCTTCTTGTTGGACTGACCCCTTTATCATTATGTAATGTCCTTCTTTATCTCTTGCTACTTTCTTCGTTTTGAAGTCTATTTTGTCTGATACAAGTACTGCAACACCTGCTTTTTTCCCTTTGTTGTTTGCATGAAATATCTTTTTCCATCCCTTCACTTTTAGTCTGTGGATATCTTTGGGTTTGAGGTGAGTCTCTTGTAAAGAGCATACAGATGGGTCTTGCTTTTTTATCCATTCTGTTACTGTGTGTCTTTTGATTGGTGCATTCATTCCATTTACATTTAGGGTAATTATTGATAGGTATGTACTTATTGCCATTGCTGGCTTTAGGTTCCTGGTTACCATAGGTTCAAGGGTAGGGTCTCTACTATCTAACAATCTAACTCAACTTTCTTGTTAAGTTATTTTAAACACCGTCTGATGTTTCTTTATTTCTCTCCCTTCTTACTCTTCCTCCTCCATTCTTTATATACTAGGTGTTTTATTCTTTGCCTTTAGTTAGTATTTGGATGGTCTGCTTTCTTTGCTATGATTTTATTTTCTCTGGTGACATCTTTTTAGCCTTAGGAGTGCCAACCTCTAGAGCAGTCCTTTTAAGATATCCTGTAGTGGTGGTTTATGAGAGGTAAACTCTCTCAACTTTCATGTTTCTGGGAATTGTTTAATCCCTCCGTCATATTTAAATGATAATCGTGCTGGATACAATATTCTTGGTTCGAGGCCCTTGTGTTTCATTATGTTAAATATATCCTGCCATTCTCTTCTGGCCTGTAAGGTTTCTGTTGAGATGTCTGATGATAGTCTGATGGATTTTCCTTTGTAGGTGATCTTTTTTCTCTCTCTAGCTGCCTTTAATACTCTGTCTTTATCTTTGATCTTTGCCATTTTAATTATTATGTGTCTTGGTGTTGTCTTCTTTGGGTCCCTTGTGTTGGGATATCTGTGGGCTTCCGTGGACTGCGAGAGTATTTCCTTCCCCAGCGTGGGAAAGTTTTCAGCAATTATTTCTTCAAAGACACTTTCTATCTCTTTTTCTCTCTCTTCTTTCTCTGGTACTCCTATAATGTGAATATTGTTTCATTTGGATTGGTCACATATTTCTCTTAATATTCTTTCATTCCTAGAAATCCTTTTATCTCTCTCCGCCTCAGTTTCTCTGTATTCCTGTTCTCTGATTTCTATTCCATTAACAGTCTCTTGCATCTCATCCAGTCTGCTGTTAAGCTTGTCTGATTTCTGCATTGTCTTTCCTCACTTCCCTCACTTCCTCCCTCAGTTCTTGCACATTTCTCCGTAGATCCATCAGCATGGTTATGACTTTTATTCTGAATTCTTTTTCAGGAAGACTGTGCAGTTCCATTTCTTCAGGCTCCCTCTCTGGGGTTGTCTGGTTGATTTTAGTCTGGACCATACTCCTCTGTCTTTTAATAGTATAGAAGTGGTCGCTGGTAGTTGCCACGTATGTCTGCTGGACTCTTTAAGACTTTAAAAAGAAAAAAAAAGGAAGCAATGAAAGAAAAAAAAAGAAAGAAAAGGAAAGAAAAAAGAAAGAGAAGAAAAAACAAAAAACAAAACAAAGCAAAAAAAAAAAAACCAAACCAACAAAAAAAAACGCCCACCCGGAGTAGATTCTTTGGGGATGCTGTAGGTGGCTCTAATGCCCCACTATTCCTCAGCCATGGCTGCGCCTCTCTGCAGGGCCCTTTATAGCTCTGGCTGGGGCAGGAACAAATGGGAGGCTGTTGATCTCTGTGGGAAGTCAAAGTGCAGCCACCCTTTCCCAGTCGCCAGATAACCGGTCCGCTGGGCTCCTGTGTCTTTAAGACCGCTGAAAAAAGTGCACGCTTTTCTTTTTTTTGTTCCCTTCCCAGGAGCCGGCTGCAAACACCCTGGCACGTTCCCCACTCAGATCCTGCACCCTCTGTCTCTCCAGTGTCCGCTATACCGCGCTGTGTTTATCAGCGCTCCCTGCACAGATCACCGGGGCTGTTTATTTCGCGGGGTGTACTTCCACTCCCTCCCGGCTCTGAATCCTCTCCTCCCGCCAGTGCGCTGGGGTGAGGGAGTGCTCAGGTCCCACGGGGTCGCGGCTGTGTATCTTACCCACCTCGTGGAGTGCCGAGTCCTTTCAGGTTTAGTTGCACGCTGTGCACTTTCCTGTGTATTCTGGTCTCTCTTTTAGGAATAGTTGTATTTGCTGTATTTTTGTAGATATATATAGTTTTGGGAGGAGATTTTTGCCACACTGATCATGCCGCCATCTTCCCGGAAGTCTGGAAATCTAAATTTTGAATATCAGGCTTTTACATAATATATTTCATTAAGAATTGTAAATAAGGTGTATTCTATATTAATCATTATAGGATGTTCCTCTGTAAATTAGTTCCCTTCCACAAGAATTGGTATAGTAGAAATATTTAATAAAAAGTAATCTCAGTATTCTTTCCCTCTTCTAATGGAAATGCTCTTCTACCACCCCTTCTCCAATCTATGCAATGCTAATAGGACAGTCAATCAAAGTGTCTTTTTAGCCCCAGAAGAGTGGCAATTTACTAAGTGTAATCAGAATCTCTCTTCTGCACTTCAGAATCTTGGAAAGATGGCATGAGGAAAATCCAAAGAGTCTGAAAATAAGTATCAGCAAGCTATGGCACAAGGGTCAGTCTCCTATTTGTATAAGTAGTTTCATTGGAACACAGCCATGCTCACTTGCTTACATATTGGGTCTGGCTGATTTCACACTATAAAGCAGCGGTGAGAAATCCAATGACCCACAAACCTGAAATACTATCTTGCGTAGTGAGAAGTTTGCTAACCTTGACCTAGATCATTAAACTTCTATCATTTCTATCTTTTTTGAAGCAGTTTGTTCAGCTACTATTTTTGGCTTATGAAATACCTAGATTCCTATTTAAAATTTCCTTTTACTCAGTTTGGTCAGAGTTGGTCTGTTTTGCTTGCAAACAAAGAATACCAATTGATCACAAAGTGGACTCCAGGAATGGGGACAAGCAATGTGGAGTTTTTGGAAATATTTACCCATACTGAGATGACAAAACATCCGTGACACTGCTATTTAAAGATAGAGATGACACCGTTACTCCCCATGATATGCAGCTGTGAAGCACTTAATACATCAACTGTGGCACCTGGATCTTTGAGATAAAAGGAGAATTCTGTCCGCTACTGTAGAATAATTTGAATATCTTGAGAAATACAGAAACTGAAATAGGATGCTTACTTATGACAGCACTGAATAATATAAAGTAAGAACAAAATTTTTGAACAATAAACTTTGTTTCTCTTGTTTTCAACCAAAAATCTTACCTGATCCACTATACACAAATTAATGTGAAATCATCCACAGTCCAAGGCTGACATCTGACACCCTACTTCAGTGATCAAAAATCACCAGTTTGCTTCTAATATGTGAAATGTGAAACATTATAATCTCTCCAAATAGCTGCATGAAAAGTTATCCATTTTACCTGTAAGAAACGATAGCAGATATAAGCAGAATTCTCCACCTGATGCAGATAAGTAAACAGCTCAAATAATTATTTGACATTATAAAGTACAGAGATAACCAGGGCATGAGATTTTTTTTTACTTTTTCACTTCAATAAAAATGTTTTCTTATATCATGAAAATATTAAAATGGCAATTTATTTTCTGTTACTACTGTTAACTTTTTTTCTTCTTCACCTCTAGAGTTCTCTATTGCACTGTTTAGCCTTGCGTTGGTAGGTTTTATGTTACAGAGCAAAGAGCAGCAGTTTCCAACTGTATATTTGCTTGTGAAAGTCTAGACTAACTGGGGAAAACTTGTTAAATTATCCTAGAGGATAAAAGGACAGAGAAATGTGCTTAGAGCTCATGAGGCAAAAGTGCTTAATCCAGTAGGAGTTAGAAACGTTACTAAAATAAGAAGAAATAGAACCCATGGGATAGATTATAAAAAAGGAAATTCTCTGCATATTAGAAAGCATGCTACATTTGGAGTCTCCTTAATGAAGAATTGCTATAGGACACAGGCTGGCATCTTACACTGAATGCTGTGAGCTTGGAAGCTCAGGAAAAGAGTCCATACCTGCGTTTGCCATAGAAATCAAACAGCTGCCAGAATTTATGGGGTCATACTGGCTTGCAAAATGAACATGTTTATAGTGTCTGATATAAACTGAAGATAACAGAACCCTTTCCTAAATACACTGGATTGCTTCCAGTATTTAAAGCCATTAAAAAAATACTGAAGATGCTGGTTCAAGGGGGCTCAGTACTGATGAGACCGTCTATCTTAACAACATAGAATGGCAAAGGATCCGAAAATTAGGTTGTTTTAAGAACAAAAGAAGTTTGAAATTCCTTGCATATAGATAATATACTACATAAATAATATTTATGTTCTATAAATCCATATAACCTTAGAATTAATTGTTAGTTCTGTTTATAGGTGAAGAAACTATAAGTAATGTTGGTCTTAGTTACAATAGAGGGGATAGAGGAAGTTTAGTTTCTTAATACAAAGAACAGATAAAACTTAATGATCATTTATTACAAAGTCTGAGTTAGTTATAAAATTTTAGAATGGCTCTTAGATTTCTGGACACTGATGCTGTTTTTCCATTTTTCATAATAAAGAATATAAAAAGAGAATATTGGTAATGGAATAAGGTGACTGACTTCCAGTTTAATGTGTTCAGATTTGAGTCACATAAGTATCCTTTTTCAGCTATAGTATGTGCATCAGTCTGTGTCCATTCAGGCAATAGAAACCATATATACACTTAAACAGGGGTGCTTAATATAAAGAATTATTAAGCTATGATAAGAGAGTAACTACAAAAGAGTAATGGCAACCTGAGGGAACCCGAGGAGAATGACTGACCAAGGATAAGCACAGGAGGGGGCCTCTCCCCAAGGCTGGGTTTCAGCCTTTGTTCGAGAATGTCTGACTGCAGTGCACAGGATAGTAAAGCTATTTTTTGGGTTGCCCAGGTCAGATCTGGTCAACAGGCAGCAAGAAATAGGTTTCCAGGGAGAAAGAGAGCCTAGGCTAGCTTGTGGGCACAAAGCTGGGCCCGGGTGGGTTGCCTCTGTGGAATTGGGGTATTTGTGTCACGAGGTCCTTGGGAAGGAGGTCCCTGTGTCTAGGCTGCAGTAGCAGGGCACTGCCATATGTCTCCACACACGTGTACCACTGGCCATCCAACAGGAGCCGGGAGAAGGCAAAACCAGCACACAGGAACCAGGGAGACAAGTCCTCTTCCTCCCGTAGTCTTCCTGTGACCTTCACTAGCAAGTTAATGTCCTGCTAAGTGTAATGAGAAAGGCTTAAGAATCCACTTCAGAGCAGGTACTGAGGGATGAAACTGGAGCAGAAAGACTATAAGCTTATATGGGCATATGAGAGGAGATTAAGACACAGATTTAAATATTGTCAACCAGTTAGTGATATTTAAAGAAATGGCTGCAGGTAAACCTTATGAAACATGTTGAGAAAAATAAGCTGATCCCCAGGAGATGTCAGCATTTAATGGATAGGACAAGGGAAAACAGTAAGTAAAGGATACTAAGAAGCAAAGGGTCAGAGAAAGTAAGAAAATCAAGAGGCATGATGTCTCTGTGTGAGTTTTTTTCCTGCCTTACTCACACTATCTGCCCTACATTGTAGCCATATTGGCTGCTCTCTGCTTTCCAATAGGCACTGGTTCTCTGGGTTTGATGTATACATTTTTTTTTTTGCAAGGAATTTTCTTCTTCCTCACATCACTGCACCGCCCATACTCTTATCCTTTTCTTATTTTCTAACTTTTACTCATTTTTTGGCCTCAGCTTAAATGTCCGAAGATTTAGGGAAACTTCCTATAACTTCTACCTCATCCCGGCTGTTAGTTGAAGGCAATTGCGGCTTGCTAAGGCACCCACCATCTTGGATCAGCAGCTGCCATCTTGAATCTTGTTCCCCCGCATGCTCCAATCACCAATGACCAGATGATCACACCAACCCCTTAAGAGCCAAT
>JAQQAC010013566.1:2938411-3107321 GCA_029783875.1 Phataginus tricuspis | reverse complement strand
CAATGACCTGATGATCGCACCAACCCCTTAAGAGCCAATCACCAATGTCCCCGTAGCAGGACACACCCAACCCCAACTCCTCAAAAATGCTTTTCCTCACCTGTGAGCTGCTGCTCCCTACTCAGAAAACCATTTTCATTTTCTCTTTCAGCCATTAAAATTGCTTGTGTGGGTTTGTGCCTCCCTGAGTAATTTAGGGGATAGGAAGGTCATGGTGAGAACCCTTTCAATGGTGCCATGACTTGGATCGAGGCTCTCCCATTGACTTTGCTCTTCCTCTGGGAATTTGAGCTGCCTTGGGAGCCCTCATTCCCCGATCCTCCTCCACAAACCCACCTTCCATCTCTCCAGTTGCTCGATCTCCCACCCAACATCAGCCTCCAATTTGGTAAGTTTCCCTTCCAGTTGACTTAAATGCCCCTGGGAACCTGAGAAGTGACCATTGAGCGTCCAGCACCCCAGTGGTCTCCTCTGGAGCAGGGTAACCCCCAGTCCTGGCCTTCAAGGATACAGTCAACCCTTCTCTGCCTCCCCATGGTGAGAATCTTCACTCACTGAAGTTCGGTCTCCCTTTAGCTACCTGTATACTCCTGGTTCCAGGTACCAAACCTCCTTGGCATTTTTCACCTTGATCACCTAGTTAGAGGTGGTGACGACCCTCTAGACATGTTCGGTCTGCTCCTCAACCTTTCCTTAGCACTTTGAGACGCCTTTGCGATCTGTGAATGGTCGCATTCTCACCATGGGAACTGGCCCTTCCATCTCCGTAGACTCACCATTGGGATGTTTACTCGATAATCTCAAACCCCTGCACCTTACTACCGACATCAAACCTTTCAAATGTATTTGCTACTGTAATGAGGTCTGGTCACAATATTCCCTAATCAGTCCAAGTGGCTACCCAATGGCTCTTTAGATCCTAACATTCTCTGAGATTTATGTAACTTCTGTGAGCAAGTGGAAAGAGATTCCTTACGTCCAGGCTTTCTCCTACCTCTGAACCAAGCCCTCTCTCTGTCTCCCTTGAAACCCTAAACACCTACTACTCACCATAAAGTTCTCTCCCTCCAACAAACCAGATCCCACTACATCCTCTGATTGACCTCGCTGACAAACCCCCACCCTTCCGACCCCAAATCCCTATGGCACCTCCTCCTCCTCCTCAACCACCCGGTCTGCCCAGTGCCACTGCAGAACCTGCACAGCCTCTTCCCCTCACCCCCCCCCCCCAGGTCTCTCACCACAAGCTCCCATCAGCAGTGGTGCAGCAACACCACCTCCTCAATTGCAACTAGTTCCCCTTCCATCCCAAGATCTCCTACCAAGTCCCCCAGTTACACCCCCTCATACCCACATCATAGCCCCACTGCAAGAGGTAGCAGGCACAGAAGGCATTGTTTGGGTCCATGTCCCTTTCTCCCTCTCTGACCTGTCTCAAATAGAAAGCATATTGGGCTCCTTCACCTCCAATCTGGCCACTTATATAAAGCAATTCCAGTACCTGACCCAATCATATGGTCTAACCTTTCATGATGTACACATGATCCTCTCCAATACCCTTTTACCCAAGGAGTGCAGGTGAGTCTGGAAACAAGCTGAAACTTATGCCAATGAAGTCCACTAAACCACACCTGCTCACCCTATCGGTGCTGAGGCAGTTCCCAATCGAGACCCCAATTGTGATTACAACACCCCCCCCCGGGGAGTCATCAGCTGAGATCAATTTATCACTTGTCACATGGTGGGTCTCAAGAAGTCAGCCAATAAAGCTATCAATTATGAGAAACTCCAAGAAATTATCCAAGATAAAAATGAAAATCCTTCCATGTTTGTAGACCGTCTTACTAAAGCCCTTCTACAATATACCAATATAGACCCTGAGACCCCAGACGGGAGACAACTACTTATGACTTACTTTTTCTCCCAAAGCTTCCCCGACATAAAGGCTAAACTTAAACACTTAGAGAGGCACCTGACTACTCAGGCAGAAGTCCTGGCTGTAGCCTTCAAGGTGTACAATGGAAGAGATGAAAAAGCCTGTAAGCAAAAATACCAAATGATGGCTAAGGCCTCCAACCTGCCTCAACCACTGGTACCCGGGTAACCCTGCTTCTCAAGGAACAATGAGGAGGACTTCCTAGTCCATGTTTTAAATGTGGCCTATCAGGGCATTGGGCTAGAGCTTGCCCAAATCCACGGAAGACCCCCAGTCCATGTCCTAAGTGCCATCAGGAGGGACATTGGGCTGTTGACTATCCTCACACACTGAGAGGTGCCAGGCCATCCAGCCCTGACAACCCACCTATAGACCTTCTGGGCCTGGTAACCAATGACTGAGGGTGCCCAGGACTCCCACACCCAGCTACTAACATCACTTCGCAGGAGCCCAGGGTGATCATTGTGGCAGCAGTCAAGCCCATCTCCTTCCTATTAGACACTGGAGCTACTTACTCAGTCCTGAAGGAGTTCTGGGGGCCCGCCTCCCTTTCACAGTCCTCTATAGTCAGAGTAGAGGGCATACCCTATCAACCATTACAAACTCCCATGCTTCACTGCCTCTTTAAGGGCATTACTCTCTCTCATTCCTTTTTAGTGATTCCCCATTGTCCAGGTCCCCTTATGGGAAGGGACCTTTTATCCAAGCCAGGGGCCACTATCACCTTTACCTTTGGTCCATGCCTCAACCCTGACTCACCTTCGATCCCTTTTCTACTTGCTCCCCAAACCATCCCAGACTCAGCCCCCTTTTCCCTTACCCCCTTGTCAAATTAACCCCATAGTCTGGGATACCTCTACCTCCTCCAACACCACCTGCCCACCCATGACCATCAAACTCAAAGACCCTACCTCCTTTCCCTCACAATCTCAATACCCCTTACCTCTCAAAAGCCTATTGGGTTTACAACCCATCATCCAAGAACTCATACGAAAAGGCCTTTTGAGACCAGCCAATTCCCCTTACAACACCCTGATACTGGCTGTCAAAAAACCTAATGGCTCTTATAGGCTGCTTTAGGATTTAAGGATTATCAATGTAGCTGTTATTCCAATCCATCCAGTAGTCCCTAATCCTTATACTTTATTATCCACTATCCCCACCTCTTCTACTCACTTCTCCATCCTCGACCTCAAAGATGCATTCTTCACAATCCCCCTCCATCCCAACTCCTAAGATCTTTTTTCCTTTACATGGACTGCTCCAATCACCCAAAACTCCACTGAGTTAAGCTGGATAGTCCTTCCTCAAGGCTTCAGGGATAGTGTCCACCTCTTTGGACAAGGCTTAGCACAAGACCTCAAGTCCCTCACTCTCTCAGTCTCTATTCTCCTTCAATATGTTGATGATCTTCTCTTATGCAGCCCCTCCTTACAAACCTCTCAGCAAAATACTAATTTCCTTTTCAACTTTCTCTCAAAACACGGGTATCAGGTCTTGCCTTCCAAAGTCGAACTTTCCACCTCTGAAGTAACTTACTTAGGCGTTCTACTTACCCCCAGCCATAAAGCCATTACCTTAGACAGAAAGAGACTCATTCAAAACATACCCATTCCCCATACAAAAAATGAAATCCTTTCCTTTCTAGAACTCACTGGGTTTCTCTGCTTATGGATTCCCAATTTCTCCCTCCTAGCCACTCCCCTCCATTCAGCACCTGGAGGCTCTACCTCGGAACCTCTCCTAACACCCGTAACCAAGCCCTTTCATAAACGTCAAGCGGCTCTTTTACAAGCCCCTGCTCTCCATCTCCCTGATTTTATGCACCCCTTCTTCCTGTCCATCTCAGAAAATCAAGGGTTTGCTCTGGGAGTCCTAGGCCAAAGATTAGGACCCTCCTTTGCCCCCATAAGCTATCTTTCAAAACGGCGGGACCCCACCATTCGGGGTTGGGCCCCCTGTCTGTGGACTCTGGCTGCAGCCACCATCCTCATCCAAGAATGAAAGAAGCTCACCTTTGGAACACCCACCACTGTTCTCTCCCCTCACCATCTTTCTGAACTCCTCACCTACAAGGGCTTACAAACTCCTCCCATTGTGGAATCCTGTCACTTCAGCTCACTCTGATCGAGGATACTTCCATCAAATTTGAAATCTGCCTCCCCTCAATCCTTCTACCTTTCTCCCATTTCCTACCAAATCACAGGAAGAAATAAAATCTTCCTTTAACTCTCACAGCTGCCTACAAATCCTAGATAAGTTACTACCCTGCCATTCTCATATCCAAGAGGGGACCCTCCCTCAAGCCACACATACTTGGTTCACTGACAGCAGTCTTTTTATCCATGAGGGCGTCCATTGAGCCGGATATGCCATTGTCTCCCTTGATCAAACCATTGTGGCAAAGCCCCTGCCCCCTAACACCACAAACCAACGCCAGAATTAATTGCCCTCACCCATGCTTTCACCTTAGCACAGGGATCCTCACTTACCATCTCCACTGATTCCTAGTATCCTTCCATATCTTACTCTCCCATGCAGCAATCTGGGAGGAAAGGAGACTCCTCAATACCAAGGGCAGCTCCATTACCAATGTTAACTACATCATACAACTAATAGAGGCCTCGTACCTACCAACTGCCATAGGCCTAGTACATTGCCACTCTTATCAATCAGATCAATCTTCCATCACTCAGGGAAATAATGGAGCAGACAAAGCAGCCAAATGGGCAGCAATGATTTCTATGATGGGTACACTCACTTCCATGTCTAATAAGTCTTCTCCCACAGATTCCAAATCACCTTCTACCAAGGCCATACTCTCCTATCTACATTACCTATTTCATCCTAATCTCCAATTTTTACAACACATTCTTAAAACCCACCTACCTCTATCCTCTTCAGAGATTACCTTTCTGAAAACACTTACCACCTCGTGCAAGATCTGCCAAAAGGTCAATCCTAATTCACCTTCTCGACCTCCCTCCTTTCCCACTCATCAAGCATGAGAACTCATTCCTGGGACCGACTGGCAGTTCGACTTCACTCATATGCCCTCAGTAAAACACTACTGATACCTTCTAGTACTGGTAGACACATTTTCAGGTTGAGTTGAAGCCTTCCCTACAACTAACAAACGAGCTCAGACAGTTTCCACCATTCTGTTATCAGAGATCATCCCCCGTTTTGGAAAACCTACTTCCTTACAATCAGACAATGGCCCTGAATTTATCTCCCAAGTTTCCCAGACAACTGCTAAGGCTCTTAATATGCCCTGGCATTTCTATATCCTATACCACCCACAATCCTCAGGTAAGGTGGAGAGAACCAACTGAACTCTTAAATCCATCCTTACCAAACTACCCATAGATCTCCATCTTGACTGGACAAAGCTTCTCCCTTTAGCCCTTCTCCGACTCTGGCCTCTACCCAAAAAACCCATCTCACTTTCTCCTTTCAAGCTCATGTACGGCCACACTATGCTTCCACCAGGTCTTAACTCTGAGCCCTCCACTCTTCCTTCTTATCTTATATCTCCATTACTCCAACACATCCACTCTCTACTATGGTCCCATGCTGACCTCTACACAGCAAAACTTCATGACCCTCCCTCTCCTACTTTTTATCAACCTGGATATTCAGTCCTCCTCTCTTCTCCTAACCGGGTACCATCATCCCTAATTCCCAAATGGCAGGGAGGGAATATCAAGTGGTCCTATCCACTCCTACTGCAGTCACACTTACAAAATTTCCCCACTAGATCCACAACTCCCATATAAAACCCTTTATCTCATCCTCTCCCCCTTCCTCTGAATCTCCCACAGATTTCCTACACCTCCATCCCAAGGGGACCACTTACTCTCCGCATTTTGTGACACCCATCTTCACTTCCAACCATCTCCAAAGAAGTCTCTACCAGTGTAGACTCCTGAGACCTTCTCATGGCAGCCACACACCTAACTTGAAAACTCACAATTTCAACCTTTAATTCTCCCACTAAATTTACCTTCTTCAACACCTACCCTTACCTCTTTTCCAGATTACCCTTCTGCCTGCCAAGTTACTAATTACCTCTGCTCAACAGGTTACTTTCAATCCTCCACCCATATTTCCATAAAGCTGTACTCTCCCCAAAATAAGGATGCCATAAAATCATCCTTACCACCCCAACAGCCATAAAAGTTAAAACCCTTCCTGGATGGTTACATATTTCATGGGTAAAACCCTATCCCTCTTATCCATGTTCACCCTCAACTCCACAGACTATAAATCCTCCAGTAACATACTCTACAACCCAAACAGGACCTCTCTGAATCCGGTTTTCATCTCAGCCTACATCTCTTCTTGCCATCCCCGAACACCACACCGCCAAAGATACAAAAGGATAAGTACAACACCTGCATAATTTTGCTCATTTCCTATGAAGCCAAACTTGCATAGCTTTGCTCATTTCCCAGCCATCTTATTAGAGGAACTTCCCCAATAGTCACCCTCTACCTATTACATATAATAATTCAAGATTTATGGCTGGAGGGAACCCTTTCAGACTTATCCCCAAGCGAAATTACAACCTTTTCTTCATGCATTCTCTTACTCCAAGCCTTATTCTCTTAGTAATACTTACTCACTCAACCTCCAACCCTATGGCTCAAACCCTTCCCACATACCTCAATCAAACAATGTCTCACACAGCCCAAATCATCCAAACCTTTAATGGAACTATCCAACCCCCTTTCTGGGTCTGTCTACACCTTTCTCAGTTAGAGACTCAGTGACCCCTGCTCCCTTAACAGCCTGGATGAATACCTCAGCAGGACTTCACTTCACAGAGACAGCTAACCCAGGAGGCACAGCCCTAGCTGAGGCATCTGACATTATACTCCCAGGAGCACTAAAATGCATTAGACAAACCTTAAAAGCCCACCAACTTCCCCAATGGGCCATTACTGGCCCATCCCAAAGTAAACTGCATATGACCCATCCTGCCCCCTGTGCATTTCTCGAGCACAACAAAACCATTATATCCCAGTAGGTTCCTTAAATCCTTCCCTCTGCAAACACACCCTCCAACTCTTTCCACCATCAAACCACTGCAATACTAACCATCTGAGAGATCTCTTAAGAGTCCCTGGGTATCATTCCTTCCAAGGCAGTTTAAACACCACCATGTCCCAATACTGCCAAAACAGGGGAAAAGTCCCCCTAAAGGACACTCCCCTAGCTCATGGGGGAAACCAAGAATGCAAACAACTTGACAGACTTGAAAGTAGAATCTTCTTAAACCAAAAATATGCAGCTCTTAGCCAAGAAAGTCCAAACCAAGATACAGCCAGCCTCACCTCTATCCTCTGTAACAGTTGCAGCCTTAAGCTCCTCTTAAAATATGGAAAAATTAGAGGCAGTCCAACATTTAATTCCCAAGCCACACCCAGATCTCCTCTTATCCTGCTTTGACATCACAGGATGTCTATCCTTAGAAACAGGCATCTTTTGGGTGTGAGGAGATAAAGCATATGTCTGCCTGCTAACTAACTTGACCAGGACTTGTACTTTAAGTCTCCTTACTCCCACCCTTTCCTTCTCCCCTATAACCCACACCTGACCTACCCATTCCTGTCTCCCCTATAACCCACTTCAGAGTATGCCATGCTGTACAATTAGTTCCCCTAATTGCTACCCTAGGAATAATCATGAGTACCAGAACAGGAATTGGAGATCTAGGAATATCCCTTGCAGAATTCACTAAACTATCAAGGGAACGCACAAAAGGGCTGAAAGAAGTCTCTAACCAATTAGATCACCTACAAGATCACAGAGACTCACTAGCCTCAGTTCTCCAGAACTTCAGAGGTCTAGACTTCCTTACAGCTGCACAAGGTGGCATATGTGCCCTACTCCAGGAACAGTGCTGCTTCTACACCAACAAATCCAGTTTTGTCTGGGATGACACAAAGCATCTCAATGAACAAGCCTCCAACCTTCTAGTAAACTCCCCTAGCAATCCATTCCCTGACCCCTTCAATTGGCTTCTGTCCCTTCTAGTCCCTATTACCTTTATTCTTCTTCTTTTCCTTCCTTCATCAACCTATTCCAAAAATTCATTCAAAATCAGATTTCGAGAATTTCTAACCATACTGTCAACCAGTTACTCCTCCAGGACTATCAAGGCTTTCTCATGAAGAATAATGAAACCAACTATGATGACATCACAGATCATCTCAGATGCCCACCCTTCCCCAACTCTATAGCAACAGCCTCTCCAACTCCAGAATCTGAGCCCCTTTCCATCAGGAAGTAGCAAGAAAAAGAGACTCTATGCCAGGTTTCCGAGAGGCCCCTATTAAGAAAAGAAAAAGATGAGAATGAAGGCAATTCTGGCATGCTAAAGTGCCCACCATCTTGGATCAGGAGCCACCATCTTGTTCCCTGCAGCCTCCAATCACCAATGACCAGATAATCACACCACCCTAAGACCCAATCACCAACAACCAGATGATCACACCACCCCTTTAAGACCCAATCACCAATGACCTGATGATCACACCACCCCCTTAAGACCCAATCACCAATGTCCCTGTAGCAGGACACACCCAACTCCAACTCCTCAAAAACACTCTTCCTCACCTGTGAGCTGCTGCTCTCTACTCAGAGATAGCCATTTTCATTTTCTCTTTCAGCCATTAAAAATCTAGTGTGGGTTCATGCCTCACTGAGTCATTTTGGGGAAGGGAGGGTCACAGTGAGATACCCTTTCATTAGTTACTCCTGAAATGTGCTTCCACCTTAGGAAGAAAGTCTAATAACCACTTACAAAGAGAGTAATAAGTTCACAATGCAGAAAATACATGTTGAATTAAGTCATAAATAAATAAACGAAAGGGGGCAGAGACTCAAAGGTTAGCCACATTGGAAAACTAAGGCATGTAAATTAAGCTGTTGATTAATCTTGCTCATTGGCTCTATAAATTAGGGGATAGTTGATAAATTTTGAGTCATCTTCTTCACTTTCTTTACTTTGTAAGGAAACCCTTAAAAAGCAGTTTACTGGTAAGGAAGGCTTAATAATGGCCATACCTTTAATGTCCACATCCTAATCTCTGGAACCTGTTTATATGTTTCCTTATATGGCAAAAGAGACTTTACTAATATGATTAAATTAAGGATCTTGAGATACAGTTTACTGAGTGGGCTAAATGTATTCACATGAGTCCTTAAAAGAGAAAAGTGTAGAATTGAGTCAGACAGAAGGTAATGTGACAAGGGAAGTAAAGATGAAAGGTGAAGCCTGATGGCTTTGAAGATACAGAAAGAGGTAAGGAATACAGGAGGCTTCTAGAAGGTAGAAAAGTTCAGAAAAGTATTCTCCAGAGCCTCCAGAAGGAACATGGCTCTGATGAACCACTTTAAAACTTCTAACTTCCAAAAGTATAAGAGAACTAAGCTTTACTGTCATTTAAGCCACTAAATTTGTGTTCATTTGTTATAGCAACAATAGGAAACTAATACACCAACCTTCTTCAATTCTTTTCTCCCAACTTTGTCTTAAAGCCACTATAATCAGGTTTTGCCCCCCTTACTCCACCCTACATACTTTAGACAAAGACACCACTGACTTTTGCTTTCTTAAACTAATAAGCTCACAGTGTTTATCATACTTAACCTATCAGAAGAAGGAACTATATGTAGTAGCTATTATTACTAATGGAGAAACAGCAAAAGTGTTTTTTTTTAGAATCAAGAACAAGACAGGTATTCTTAATGAATATTTTACAGAAATTTTTAGTTAGAAGGATAAAATGTTTAAATAATAGAAATAAATTAAATAGTGAATGAAAGACACAAACTTCTCTCTACATAGAATGCATGAAATAATTTCCAGCCAAAGTACTATGGATAAATTTCTGGATGTAATCTTACCATTCAAAAGAAAGTTTCTATATGTAAGAAACAATCTATTAGGAAAGGTAATTAAAAACAGAATTTATGACCCAGTATAAAGGTACCTAGGAATAATCAAAATATAATGCAAATTCATCTTATAAAAAGTAGAAAAATTCTTATAGGATTTTAAAGAAGGTACAAATAAAAGTAAAGGTATATCATGTTCATGAATTGAATAGAAAGACTTAGTATCATAGCAACCAGAAAAACAAGCTAGGCAAAAATGCCATTCAGTTTACAAGACTTATTAGAAATGTTGACATGGGAGCAAAAATAGGCAAAAGTAGTGTCACCGAATAGAAAATTGATATACATATACAAACACATTAATTGAAACTTAATATTCCAGAGGGGCCATTACAGATCAGTGGGAAAAATAGGCTATTCAAAATTGGGGCTGAATAAGTTAAACATGAAAAACTGAACAATAACTTTTAAATAAATATATATATATGGTAAAATGTTGAAGAGTGTGTGTCTGTGTGTGTGTGTGTGGTATATGTACCATATATATCATGGTAAAATGTTTAAGGCATGCAAGTGAGGTGAAATATACAACAAAAGAACATGAATAAAAATGAAGAAAGAATGAAAATAGATTAGCTTGAGGAGGAGCCCATCATGAACTTTCAAAATATATCAGTGACCCATTGTCTTAAGTTGGGTGGTGAGTAGAAATTTCAATGATTCTTTTAGTTTTTATATATATGTGTATGTGTGTATATATATATATATATGCATATATATATATGCACACACAAATGCATAATAAAGTTGTGTTATATGTATTTTCTATATATAATGGCTTCCACTAAAATAAATACTTAAAAATTAGCAAGATTTAAAAGATATAATTGAAATAAAAGTAAGGGATTTTAGGTGGTAAACTCAGAGACAAATATATGGTAACAATAAGGACCTCAGGGAATAAAAGATTGGATGAGGAGTTTACTTATATCAAGAGGATGTGTTTTAATTCTTTATAAGCTAAGGAGAAGTTTAATAATAAAGGAGAGTTTAAAAACACAAAGATAAATTCAAGTTGCTTAAAGATACAGTGAGCATTGGATTACAGAGAATATAATTCCCAAATTCCAGAAGGGCTAATATTTTCATCTGTTCTGCTCATTGTGAAACCCTAATTCCTAGAACAGTGACTGGCATACATCAGGTGCATGATTGATATTTGAGGAACAAATATGTTGAATAAATTAATGATTAGAAAAAAATGAACAAAAGAACACATGGTTTTGGATGGGCTGTCTTAGTGACTGGGCTGCATTTTGTGGCTATTTATGTGATTGTAGATTTTTCTCTCTGCTTGACATCATTTCTTCTGTTCGGTGTATGTATGGGTAATGTGTGTGTGTGTCTGTGAGCATTTTTTCCTTCGTATTTGAACATCATATCTTATACATTCTGATTTGTTGTTTCCTTTTTATTCTGGACACAGAGACAAGATGATGAACAATAGCACAGAGAAGAAATAGAAAGCTAAATGCTTAGGTATTCGCTCTAGACTTATGGGAGACAAGTAAAAGCGATCTTAAGGGTTCTTCTAGATTTTCTAATTTGTCTCAATCAAAACATGAATAATGCAAATAATGATGCACAAAGTCTACTTCCAACCTGATTAGTGGCCTAGTCATTACATTTATAGTAACAAGTATCAAGTTGCATTAGCAAGTAAGACATCATTTTCTATCAATCACATAATTATCTAAGAAAGCCAAAGACAAGTAGGATATTTCTTTGATCAGGTGAAAGCATTCTGATTTCAAGTACCAAAACATTTGAAAATTACAACTTCTTATTTTTATTTCCCTAATGAATAGTTTTAAGACCTGATAGGATGTCAATTACAAATTCTTACTTTTTGCTTGCTTTCAGGAGATAAAGGCCCACCCAGCTTTAGAGAAGACAATGATAATGTACCAGGAAAAACAACTGAGCATAACAGGAAAAGCAAAGAATTATTTTAGAAAACAATATATTCCCAAATGAAAACTCACAATAGATGGATATTTTTTAAAAAGTTACAAAATACTGAGAGACATCAGAAAATTAAGGAAAATAAAGAATTATATCAACTTTTGATTAATTGGTTCCTTCTCTTTATAAGATGACACATTCTTTTGTGACTAGATAAAAAATCAGAGCCTTCTGATTTAGGAACAATGTTCATTATTTCATGCCAACTAACATTTTTTTCTAAGTCAGAAGTAAAAACTTATGTTTACACTACCAGTGGTTGATTTCCTCAAACCGTTAATAGTTGTCAGAACTACTAATTTGAATCTCCTTATGTTCTATATGTTCTACATTTGGGAACATTCAAAGGGGACACAGGTAAGAATTCTTTCTTTGGACCAAATATAAACAATCTTGATAATTAAGAAATTATTTCCTACATAATTTGAAAACTTTGGCACCTTTTAATAAATTATCAGGCAAAATTTGATCCCATTACTCAAATATTGAGACTTACCTGAGCCATCTATGCATATTTTTCCAGAATGTAAGACGTGAACAGCTTTATCTCTGAAGAACTTTCACATTTAAATGAATTTCAGCAGTTAAATTGTTATGTTCATCCTGTTAGAAAAATGAAATTTTAATTTGATTAATCATTGTTGTAATAATGTGTTTTAGTCAGGGTTCCCAGAAAAAAACAGAACCAATAGGCTATACATATATTTATATATACATACATATAATATGCCATATTTTATATATATATAATACATAACATAGATATAATACATACAACACATATAATAAAAAAGTCCCTCACAGATACACCCATAAATATGTTTGACCAAACTCCTGGGCACCCTGTGGCCCAGTTAAATTGACACATAAAACTAACCATCACAGTATGCTTGTTTATATTTGGACAAATGAACATTTTAACCATTAAAATAACTCTAAAAGCTTTAAGTACTAAAGTATTTATAAATATAAAAGAATAAATGACCAGATGAGAACCTTTGACAAAGGTGCAAGTTTCAGTCTTAGGCTTTTTTTTTTTAAGTTTAACCAAGTCGTTATTTAGGTAAATTAACATATTTCAGACATGTAATTGTAGGTTAATGATACCAAAATAAATTGTAAAAAAAAAAAAAAAAGAAATTAGTTTTTAAGTGTAAACAAATCCTTTCATTTCAAACTGAGGAAAGGAAAACCAAAAGTACTAGTAGGAGTTCTTAGTCAAATTTATCTTAAAATCAAACACATTTTAAAGCATTACTTTCAGCATGTTCCTTTTATTTTTAAAGGAAAGAGGTGCAAGCTTTGCTCCCCTTAGATTGGAGAGAAAAGGCCTGATAAAAATATTATTTCTAAGACATATGTTTTATATTTATCATGTTTAGTGTCATAGCATGTAACAATCTCTTAAATGTAATGGTATTTCATGTGAATTGTTTATATTAATTTTTATTACTATTATGAAAAGGAAAAAATATATGGCCACACATACTTTTTTATTTGGCTCTGTTTACAATGGTTAATTTTCTCCTTTTTGAAACATTTATATCTATAATACTGAATACTCTTGATAAAAAAAATGATCATATTTCTTTGAACTTTCCTTTGCATTATTTTAAATGTCAGAATTCTTTAGACTTTTTGACCTGAGATTTTTTAAACTTCTGACATGGGCAATGCTGTCCATAAATTCCAATCACATTTTGTCAGTTTTAATTTGATCTCCTTCCAGGAGTTGACAGAATCTCCTCCTGTTGCTGCAAACTGAAAGATTTGTTTGTTGCAAAATCAAAGAGGAATTATGAGTTAGAATGTTTTCTTCTAGTAAAATAGAACATTGGATAATACAGTGGTCTGAATAAAACTTAGGGAGTTAGGAATGGAAATATTTGGACTGAGGACATGAAGATATTATTCAGAAAAAGCAAAGATTTTTCTATTGTAGAACACAGTTAAGAGTTTTATTAGATGTTAGCCAATACCCTGAAGGAGGTAGAGAAAAGGACAAAACTGAAGATTGATGTTTTTAACTCCAAAGTGTCCATTCTAGTTCTTTGTTTATTATTCACTTATATGTCAACTTATTTCATAAAGAAATGAAGTGCTTCTAGAAAAATATAAAATAAAAATTATAACTGTGAAAATAAGAGAAGCATGAAGTGAATACAAAGGTTAGAATTTTACAAAGAAACCTACAAATGAATGTTCAGTTGACAAATATGAACAGAAAATTCCTCTAAGTTTTCAAGGCAAAGCAAACATACAAATGTAATCACAAAATATTAGGATAGAAGTCACATAGTGACAGAACTTAAACAAGTTGCATGAAATAAAAAGTGCCCAAAGACAAAAATCTAAAAAATGTCATTTTTTCCCTACATACAAAAGGCAAAATAAGACCTTGGATCAGTTAAATTCACTGTAGTCTATAAATTTCACTTTGAAAATTGGTTTCATGGCAGTAACTAGAGACAATAAAAATACACCACCTCTAGTGAGAGAGAACAGAAGCGCACCATGCTTATCTAGGCTGTCTGTGCCCCACTGTCATGAGTTAGGAGAAGTGTTATACTTCATATTTAGATACACACACAAGAGGAAATTTCAAATATCATATTTGCCTCTTTTGGTTCATAGTATTGTACACTATTATAGTAAACATTATAATTGCACATATATATTGCATTAATATGTGTTATCCTTTTTAATGTCTTTATAAAAGCCAGCATCCTCCTTTAGGCAATTGGCGATCTTACTGTGTAGAACTGCAGATATTCAAGGAACCTTATAAAACCAACAAAAATGATTCCTGCAGTGGACAGTTTGTCCTAGATAACACATGTAGTACTTGGCAGACATAAAACTTGAATTTTAATATCTACCCTTTAATCCAGTGTGTTATTTAAATTATAACAAAGACAACAGCAACTCATTATGAACTAAGATTATTTTACTTTGTGACCATGATACAAGCAGTTTCTGTATAATGACCTTTTTCCATATCTTTTCCAGTTTCTGTCTTCAAATTTTATTGTGTTCTCTCTCTCTCTTGTTTCTTTCTTTTTCACATTTTAATTGACTTTTTCCATATCTTTTCCAGTTTCTGTTTTCAAATTTTATTAATTGTGTTCTCTCTCTCTCTCTCTTGTTTCTTTCTTTTTCACATTTTAATTGACCCCAAGATATGGAAAGATTGTTAATCACATGAGAAAACAATGGTAGACTATCCCTTCAAATTTATCAGAGTATTTACTACTAAAATAAGTACTTAAATTAAGTCCTTTTTGAGAGCATAGACACTGGAGTCAGAATGTTTTATTTCACATTCCAGAATTGCCATGTACTAATGTGCAACCTTAGACAAATTACTTCTGTGTGCTTCTGTTTCCTTTTCTATAAAATAAGAGCAATAACTCCTTTGTAGTACTGTCATCAAGATTAAGTGAGCTAATACTTATATGGCGCACAAGTTCTACAGAGATGTTTACCACAAATATATAAAAGGATGACAATCTGCTGATCTTTATATGGTAGCTTTTGTATTTATAAAGCCCTTCATTTGATGTTTGTATTGTCTTATTAATGGATTCTCAGAAATTTTAAAAGCTAGAATTTTGAAATAGCTACTATATATTTGTCTTTAAATGGAGATCTTTGACTTAACATTGACCTCTGAAATAATTATGATAGATTACAGGTCAACAATTTCCATCAAGCAAAATTTATCCGTGGTGTGCTTTCAAAAATATAATTATAAAAGAATAGTGTTTCACTGGATACAAAGTCATTTAGAAATAATTTCCTGCCCAATAAAGAAGTTTTCTTACAAAATTTAATGCACATAATTTTGGCCAAAGCAACAGTGGAAGCTGATTACATGTCAGCTACGTTAGACAGAGTGTCCTGCTTTGTAATTGCTGTGCTGTACTGAAAATCTTGGAGTAAGATTATGTGACAGCTGTTCCCCTGGTTTGTACTTAAAATTGAGATGTTTGTTTCATAAAGCAATCCATGTGATCAAATATTGTTTTTAATATGCAGCTAATAGATGTGAAACAAGATAACTAGAAAACAATAATGATACAAAATGATTAAGTCTCATTGCTCTTGTCCCATGATTTGATTAGCTGTGCTTGCTAGTAACTCTGTGTATAGAGGGCATGCGTGCTTGGCTCTGTAGAAATATTCTTCTACAACATGAAAATATGTGTTTTTAAATGTATATATGTATTTTTTCTCCTATGACTTAAGAAAAAGATCAAAAAGATAGAAAGAGGCCATAAGGAAAATGATAAGAGTCAGGAATATGGAAACATCCCTATATGAACACTATACCAGCATATTTCCCTACAATGCAAAATTATGACATATACATGTTAAGTCAGCAATTATACCATCAACTTAGACATTAACTATACTTACAGTTAAGTAAAGCAATATTCAAAATAATATTTTAAAAGAAGTGTTTGACAGAATTCCTCCCCATGCTGGTCTTCTCTTTCTCTCAACATCCCCACCCTTTTATGTTAATATGTATCATAATGTGTTAAGATTTTCATATAATTTACACTTCTTAAAAAAAAATGTCATCTGAAAAAGCACTTGTTTCTCTTACTAGAACAAGTGTTTTAAGGGATAAATTCATCTGTTTCTCCATATTTGTATTTCCAGCACCTGATATTGGATATATTAAGTCGTCAGATCAAGAAAGTCTTGGCTAAAGATCGTATTTAACGGGATAAGATCATCTAGTCAGGAAGAGATGAATCAGTGAGATGAATGAGAAACAGAAAACAAGACTGAAGGAGAGTCTTCCAGGACTTCCATAAAGAAAACTATAGTGTGATGTTCTTGAAGCTAAGTGAAAAGGTATGGTATGAGAAAGCAAGTGCAAACGTAGAGAAGTAAATGAGATGTAGCTAGAAACAAACTATTAGATATAGCAATACAGAAATCTTAGTGACATCGATAAGTGCAAGTTAGATGGAACTGTAAGTAAAAGCATGGTAGAGTATATTTAAAAAAAGCAGAGAGAGAAAAATTGGAGACAGGGAGTATGGAAAATTCTTTTCAGGCATTTTATTCCAAAGGGTAGCAGAGAAATCAGATGGGGTAGAAGTGCATGTCATATCAAAAGAAGAGTTTTATAATGCATTTATTTTGGATGGGAGAAATAGAGGCTGCTTGTATAGTATATATTGTGAATTATACACTATAGAAGAAAAAAGTGATTAAGTGGAAAAGAGAGAGCAGAAGTGGATTTTTTCCTTAGTACGACTCCCAGCATATATGCAACACACACATAACAGAGAAATTCTGGGCAACTATTTCCACTATTTATCACTGCATGTCCATGCCAAAGAAGTTGATTATTTTGTTTTGATCACTGATTATTTGAGATCAGTGGGGTAGAGTGGAAAAGAAATGTTGGACTCAATACTGGTGTATAGTCTGCAACATATGTGACAGTGACAACTTTTCACAACACAGTGTGTGAATGCCAAGTGCAGTCAGTGTCTTACTCATGAAAACACTTTGCCATCAGTGTTATGTCTCCTGATCTTGTTTTTGTGTTGGATTAAAAGAATGGCAAAATACAAAAGCTGTCACATCACTTCCATTTGTTATGTGCAGAAATCTTTGTATGGCCTAGAAAAATACTTTGAATTATTTTCATCTCTTTTACTTTAACATTTAAACATACACCTATGCATCCACCATAGCTGAACATCATTTTCATGGCATGAATTATAAATCAATCTTTCACTTTCTCCTAAAGAATGTGTATACAATGCAAATGCTTAAAGTGATACAATTAGTAGTATAATCTTGAATGTATTCCACATAATAAAAATAATCCAACCAAAGTTTAAATCACAGTGACATAAACTATTAAGTGTGGAAAATGCAAACACTAGCCCCTATGCCAAAGATCATTAAGTAAATGTTTTGAGAATTTTAGAGCAAAAAACTGAGAAGTTTAAATGCAAAGATATTCTGACAATATATTTTTTTGTCCATTGAAATGTGACAAACCTAAGATAATAAATACATAATGCATTTTCAAACAAAATATCTCAATTCACTTTTGCAGTTATGTATCAAATTGCAAATGTGCTAAAATTACAGAACACACAAGTGATGCTGGAGGGCATCTATGTAAATACCTCAGAAATCAACTTTGGTGCTTTCTCTTATGGGAGAGAGTATTGTCTTCGGGCATTAAAATCCACGAATATTCTAAAAAGATATTTATGAATTTGGAGAATTTAAATAAAATATAATATTATCAATAAACTTGCTATTATTTGTCTATAACAAGCTAAATCATTTATGGCAAAGACTGATAGAAATATGAAATCAAAATACAACAAAATATTAAATTAAATTAATTTATTCATTGTAATTTAGATATAACAGAAAGATAAATATACATTATTTTAAAGGAATTTCAGAAATTAAAAGGAAAAGAGAAGATATCAAAATTTTTCCATATTTTTACTATACAACAGCATATCAAGATTGGTACAAATATTCTAAAAGTTTGACATAGATTAAAAGCAGAGAAAACCTGCTTAAATGATGTACCCCCAACCATCACCTTCAATCTCTACCTTAAGTGTACTGGGTATAAAAAAAGAAAACTGAAAAGTATTTATTCTGAAAAAAACAAAAACAAAAATAACAAGTGACCACCCATGAGGATGCAGGTAATTTTAGGTAATATAAATCTCTGTACATGATGTCAGTCAGGGTCCTTCAAAGAACAAAAACAAATAGGAGATATATCTTAGATGGAGACAAGAGATATCTTTCTCTTCTTTTCTCTCTCTCGCTGTCTGTCTATATATGCAAATACACAAACATATAAATGAAAATATTTATATAAATATTAAACATTTTATATATTTTGTTATATAAAAACATATAAAACATTATTATTATATCTATGTAAAACATTTTCAAATTGTAAGAAAGAGAGAGAGATTTGAAGGAATTAGCTTAGGCAACTGGAGGTTGGCACGTCTAAAATCTGCAGGGAAGCCTGAAGACCCAAGGAAGTGCTGCTGTTGAAACTCAAGTCCAAAAGACACTCTGGAAGCAGAATTCCTTCTGCTTTAGAGATCTCAGTCTTCTCTGTAAGGGTTTCAACTCATTGGATGAGTCTCCCTCAGCTTGTGGGGATAAAGACAACTGTGTATCATAGCCTAGCCAAGCCAACACAAAAAATTAACATCACACATAGGCATTGAGCAAAGCAGATAGAGCTTGGAAGCTAGAATTTGGGCTAATCTTTGTAGCAAAATCTGCAATATTGCCCATATCATCATAGATAGATTATCATAAATATGAAAATATGATCTAATTCTAATCTATGAAACTTGGAAAAACAGACAGAGGTGAGAACAAAGTTGTAGCATTAGGAAGTATAAACCAGAAAGTAAAAAATACATAATCAAGATGAGTCTACAAAATAGAACCCAAAATATGTGATGAAACTTAACAGTAAGATAACTAACAAAAATTTTGAGATGAAAAAAGTCTGCATAAAATTCAAATAAATTTAGAAGAGCCATATTTTTATCTTCAAATATATAAATAAAAATAATTAATAAAACATAAGTAATAATGGGGAAATGTACCTAATTCAAGTAAAATAATCAAGTAGCCATAAAAAAGGACTGATTAAAAATACTGGAAATACAACTATCATAATATTAGGGTGGTATTGATGAAAGAACAGACAAGTATATCAATGAAACAGAAAAGAGTCCACAAATAGACTCGCAAAAGTCAACTGACTTTGACAAAGGAACAAAAGCAATACAACAAATTGTGCCACACAACTGGAGATCTACATGAGGAAACAAAAGAATCTAGACACAGACCTATCACTCTTCTGGAAGATTAACTAAAAATGCACCATAGATCTAAATATAAAATGAAAAACTATAAAATTAGAATATAGCACAGGAAAAAGCCTAGATAACCTTGGTCTTGGCATTGACTTTATATACAACACTGAAAGCACAACCCATGAAAGTCAATAGCTGAGTTTCATTAAAATTAAAAACTTCTGCTTTACGAAAAACAGTTAAGAAAATGGGAAAACAAACACAGACTGGAAGAAAATGTTTGCACAAGACACAGCTGATAAAAGACTCATCCACAATATGCAAAGAACACTTAAAACTCAACAATATGAAAACATGCAATTCATTAAAAAAATGGGCCAAATAACAGACACCTCACCAAAGAAGATATGCAAGCTGAAAGGGACAAAGAAGCACAAAATCTCAATCATAATATAAATTAGTCACAATGAAAGCAGGGGATGAAAGTACAGCATAGAAAATACAGTCAATAATTCTGTTAACATCATTCTATGTTGACAGTAGCTACATTGGTTAGGGTGAACATTAAATAATGTAGATAACTTTCGAATCACTATGTTGTATACTTGAAACCAATGTAATATTGTGTATCAACTATGCTTCAATAAAAATACATTAAAAGAAGATATACAGATGGCAAATAGGCATATGAAAAGATGTTCCACATCATATGTCATCAGGGGTTTCACTCTGAAACAACAATGAGGTACCAGTACACACCTATTAGAATGGCCAAAATTCAAAACAATGACAATACCAAATGCTGGCAAGAATGTGGAGCAGCAAGAAATGTCATTCATTGCTGGTAGTAATGCAAATGGTACGGCCATTTGGAAGACAGTTTGACAGTTTCTTACAAACTAAACATTCTCTGACCATACAATCCAGCAATCATGCTTCTTGGACATTGAAGTCAATCTGAAAACCTGTGTTCACACACAAACCTACACACAGATGTTTACAGAAGCCACAGATGTTTACTCATAATTGCCAAAATTTGGAAGCAATTAAGATGCCCTTCCATAGGTGAATGACTAAATAAAGAGTGGTGGATCCAGATAATATATTATTATTCAGTGCTAAAAAGGGACAAGCTATCAAGCCATGAAAAGAAGTGGAGGAGTATTAATTGCATGTTACTAAATGAAAGAAGTCAATCTGAAAGGCTACATATTGAATAATTCTAACTATATGATATTCTGGAAAAGGCAAAACTATGGAGACTAAAAAGACCAGGTTGTCAGGGTCTGGGTGAGGGGCAAACAGGCAGAGCATAGAGGATGTTTAGGGCAGTGAAACACTTCTGTGTGACCACATATTAGATCAGAGCATGTATTTTCAAAAAGATCCATTAGTGATTTTTTTAGTTTCAATGATGGACTACATATATATGAGATTATACTTAAAGTTTGGATAAATGTTTATGATAGAAAGGAAACAGACAATACTTAAAGAAGTTCTGGGAACCACAACAGCCCAAATCCTCAGACCTTAATTACTAGATGTCTTCCTAGGGCCTCGTCCTTCATGTAAGAGAGTGGTTTTTTAAATTTTATAGATTTGCAGACCCCTTTGCCAATCTGATGAAAAATATGGTTCTCCCCCTAGAGAAAATGCACATATCCAAATATACACAAACAATTTCAGGGAATCCATGGGTTTCCCAAAGTCTACCCATGCCTCTCTCACCAACAGGTATAGGAGTGCTGTAATGATGCATACATGTCATTGTACATTTGTCTAAACCCATGGAATGTAAACACCAAGAATAAACTTTACAATGTAAACTATGGACTCTAGATGATAATGACATGTTAATGTAGGTTCTTGGATTTTAACAAATGTACCACTCTGTTGAGGGATGCTAATAGTAGGGGAAGCTCTGCATGGAGAGGAAATAGACCTTCCTCTCAATTTTGGTTTGAACCTAAAACTACTCCGAAAATTGAAATCCATCTAAAAAATACCAGAAATAAAAAGAAGCTGTTGAAATAAACATGTCACACAACAGAATAAATTTTATATCAGTAAAGAGAAAATTGATAAATTGGAAAATGTTAAAGAGAAGTTACACAAAACAAAACTCATGTATAGATTCTAAAAATATGAAAAATGCCCTCAAGAAACTTAGGAGCCAGATCAGATGGCTCCCTGTATGTCTAAAAGGAATTCCAGAACAGAAAAAGAGTGGGGTTAAAACAATAGTCTATGAGTTAATCAGACAGTTTATCAGAATCTGAAATGTAGTCAGGCAAGGTTAGACTGAAAGTGAACTCTGTGTCCTGGACAATCAAATTCAACTCATACACACACAGTAATAAAAACAAATAAATCAATGATAATGAGGGGTGAAAAGGCAACGGACAGAAAAAAAAGCCAAAGAACAGCATAATAAATAAAAATACAGATTAAAGTAATTGAAATAAATCCCCAATTTTAAGCTAGTACAAATTCATCAGTGGGATAATAAACCAATGTGGGTGGACCACACAACCTCAAAAATGGTAACACTATCAACAGCACATAAATACATTTATGCATGTCTCTCTCCTTCTCATTACCTCATTTTACTCAGCAATTATCTTTAATTTTATAATTGTCCTTGCTTTTCATACTATTATAAATATATACTTATACATGCATACCTAATACTACTTAATTAATAATGTATTATTAGTAAGTACCCATACTGCTGCATAATATCGCGCTGCAGTATAATTTTACATCCCATTAATAGGTCTCTGCATACCCTGTCATTTTATTGTGATCAATAGGCAGTTGGGTAATTTCCCATTTTGTATTACCGCAAGCATGCTGCTGCGAATTTTCGTCTTTCAATTTACTGATACACAAGTGCAAATATTACTCTTGAGTGTTACCCTAGACATAGTCTGCTAAAGCGTAGGGAATAACGATACATTTTACAAGAAAATGACGAACTGTTTTCCAAAGTTGTACCATATTGTATTATGAGACCCTGTTGATTCACATTAGCTAGAAAGTCGTTCCTTCCGTTTACTCATTCAAAAGGCAATGAAGAGTTCTTACAGTGAATTTTATCTTGTCCCCAAGACCAAACGAGCATCAGCCAGTACAAGCCGTTAACTGCTGAATGAGGAAAAGAGACCCGACTCATATCTTGCAAGTCATATTTATAAAATTACACAGGAGCCCTCAGTGTTAGAAAAGTACATATTGATAGGGCTTATAAAAACAGAGGAAAAGCATACTCAATCAGCATCGTACTCGTTCACAGGTATAACGAAATCAACGAGAACTGTTAGAGTTTAGTACCTGATAATGTAAGGATGCTTACCTTTAGAAATATTTAACAATACAATTCATCTCATTGTCAAATAAAAGACTAAATAAAAGGAGAAGAAAATATATGGTAATTTCAATATATGGAAAAATGCACCATCAAACTTTGACATCCCTCCTTAATCAAAGTGTGTATATATGTATGTATGTATATATACAGACACATGTAATAATAAATACCTAATACATCAGTGACAAATTATGTTCATGTATTTCAATAGTATTAATATGTGCGATATATAAAAATAACCTTCATAACTGACAAAAAAATAGACGTCTAGGAATAAATTGTACAAAGATTTCCCAAAACTTCATGGAGTAATTTACAAAATATCTTTAATGTACATGAAACCATCAGTTCAGAACTAAAATTCACAATTTCTAAACTACTTGACTTTGTTCATCTCTTTATATTCTCAGTGTAAATTTTAAACAAGTTCAGTATGACTTCTTTTTCTAACTAATGAAGAAAACATTCAGTGCTGTGTACTCAAACTCTCGGTGATTGAGGCAGTAGTATTATGTGTCTATTAAAAATTCCAGTATCTTTTCCCCAGTATTAAAAATAGTGAATTTTAGTTCCAAAGGGTAGATTTATGTTACTCAAAATTCCAAGTGTTTACTGAAACAGACCATCTAAGCAATCCCCTTACAATTATAGAAACAGTATTACTAAAACTGTCATGTTATGACGAATTGTTTTTATTCCATTCCTTGAATCAGAAAGTTGTATAAACCATCAGTGATTTTCTGTAATTTCACTGGAAAATGAGATGATAGTCTCTGGTGACTTTTAAGGTCATCATCTAAGCATGTCTCCTTTATGAAGAAACAAAATGGTTTGTGAATTTCACAAAGTTTCTAATCTTGACATAAGAGGACTTAGCACTAGAATTGCTAATGCAAAACCTAGTATGTTTTATTTATTTTCTAATATACACTTGTAAAGGGTTTACTTGGTGCCAGGCCCACTCTTACTGCTTTACTGATAAAATGTCATATAAACCCAATACCATTTTTAATGTACCACAGAACTGAATATCTGAATAAAAATTTTTGAAGTACATATCAACATTAGCTTATTCAATTAATTTTCTAAGGTAAAATGCATTTTGTTAACTTCTGTATCTCATTGGTCTATGCTGCTATTCAGTTACATGAATCATTTTAAATCTGTTTATGATGAATTTTCCTCCATGAAATATAGTCAACAATTATCATAATAATTTATTTTTTACTTCCCTAATGATTTAAGTGAGCTCAGAGCCAGTGAGATGCTAGCTTAGAAATTGCTTTTAGAAGACAGGAATGACAGAATTCACCAGCATATGCAACTCAGTAAGTTTCCTATACTTGTTCTGATGAAGCAAATAATGGTGCTATTTATTAACTTATTGTAGGCCCAACATTATGTGGAAAAGGAGGACAGACTAGGAAAGAACCCACTCCCAGTCAAGTGTCTAAATCTATGGTCCTATGACCAAAGTCTATCTCCCTAACACCTTCCAACTATTATCCCAATACATCAAACAGAGAAAAAATTATATATGCAATTACAAAAACTATATAATTTTGTATTTTATACTAATTTCTTAAATGCTAGAAAATCAGTGCATCTGCAGAATAATTACAATTTTTATAATAAACTAGTTGGCTTGAATAATAAAAGGAACAAGCAGGAACTTTTGCACTTTAATAGGGAAAAATTAGATTAGTTTTGTGCCTATCCTATGTTTTTTCCCCCTTAAATCAAGCCATGATTTAGAACAGAAAATGGAGTATCTTGAAGCCTTCTACAATCCTGCTTTTCCATAAAAGTGAATACGGTATTGTGATTATAATCACAGACACTGGGGACAGACTGCCTGGGTTTGGATCCCATTTCTGTCATTCACGCACTGTAGAAATTAAGTCGTGTCACTTAACCTTTCCATTCCTCAGTTTAATTTAAGTGAACAGTACCCATCTCACAGAGTTATTACAGGAATGTAGTGAACTAACATATACAAAGTGCTCAGACCGTGGCTGGCAGTTAGCTTTGTGCATTCACAGTTATTACCCATCATCAAGTTTACATTCACTAGAGGAAATAGCACAACTTTCCTAATTTAACCTGTCATCGACCAAACAGGAGAATGTGTGTGTCAACAATAGTCACTATTGTTCACAAATATTGGCATGTTAGAGTGACAAGCCAAAACTTTGAGATGGAATTAAGTTTTGAAAAAAAACTGTTTTCTTTTTCTATTTGAGCAATGTAAACAGGTGGAAGACAGCCCACTCAGGAAAGTTTCTGTAGGAAACTGTAGCCACTGTTGTTCCTTTTTCAACAGAAAATAAAATAGATCTAGAAAAGCACTGTGATATTTAAGCATACTTTAAAATATTTTTGTGAGGTTAGGTGCATTGATACATGTTCCTGTTTATGAGAGAAAACTTGAGGCTAGCCAGTCATGCCCCGTTCAGAGTAAGGGCGCAGCTCTCCAGGAGGGGTACTCTTCCTTAGCACGGCAGGACAGTTTCCTTTCAACTTTATGACACTGCTCTTGTTCTGTTTTTCTTTTCTCCTTCAGTCAGATTCTCAGTTTCCCACTGTTTAACTCTTTATTGCCCATTTTATTAACCCATTTCCAATTTATAGAATGGGGATTTTAATTATTTCAGACATGCTGTGCCATATGTCACTATACTCTCAGCCAGAGGTTCCTAAAAAAAGTCACTGCTGTGCAATTTGCACTAATTAGTATTTGGTGTATTATCAACCTGATCATAACCAGTGAGGCTTTAGGTTGGTAAATAGGTGGTGAAAAAAGCTGCTCAGTTTTAAGACCAGATTTTTAACATTTTGTTGTATCATTAGATTTCTCAGGAAAATATGTGAGTAACTATGAAGAATTTACCTGGCAATGCTAGGTGACAAGTCTGAGGGGGAAGGAGCCGCAACCACCACCTAGTAGCTCTGTCCTTGGCCTTGGGAAACTCTTTTACCATCTCTGAACCCGGGTTTCCTCAAGTATAAAATGTGACTAAGATTTAATGTAGTATTTCTTAGGATCATAAATTTTTTAGCTGATATAAACTGCCACATAGTAGATGGTATTTTTTTTCCCTTTTCTAGCATGAGCACTAGAATTTAGATTTTTTTTTAAAGCTGAGTAAATACAGGTAGTGTGCAAAAGTTACTTATTAACTAATTGATTACAGCCTTTTGCCTTTTCATTCATACTGCTATTACTCTGGTTCAGGCTTTTCTTTTCTGGAAGAAAGATAATCTTTTTTATTTCATTTCTTTCTGCCTGAACTATTACAATAGCCTTCAAATTCCCTGGTTCACAATGGTCTCCTCATCTCGTGTTCCTCCCATATAAGACTGAATCCCCAAGAACTGCTATTAAGGAATATTATTCTGAAACATAACTCCAAATACACTTTTCAGCGATTCCTCTTGGCTGAAGGGATGTCAAAACCTTTTTTCTGTATTCAAGGTCCTTCATAACCTGACCACAACTGAACTTTCTATCTTCATTTACAGACACTTCCTATCATGCACTTAAGAGTCACTCTCACATCTCTGCTCCTGCTCATCCATTTTCTAAGCTTGAAGTGCCCGTACTTCTGTACAAAATGAAAGCTTACTCATTCTTCCAGACCTACATAAAATACTAGGTCTACTGAAAAGTGTTCCCTAAACACTAACATAGCAAGAGTACACTTCACTCTATATGCCCTTAATTCTCATGACCAGTGGGAGCTTTCTATTTTCCATTAAAGCTAGTTTTTATATATGTGTAAGCCTTCTGTCAAGTTTCCCACAAATTTTCCACCCAAACCTAAGACTTTTGGCTTCTTAGAGCAACAATATTTTATCTTTATGTCTGCTGCATCCAGTTTGTTATCTGTCACATATGAATTTTTATGGTAAATCAAACCCTCTGCCTTTAAAAGAGCATGTTTTGCTCTCAACTCCTGTCTAAATGTATACTGCAAATCCCTTTACTTTAAGCTTTATATACTATCCCCTGGTGATATACTTAGATCTCACTTGAGGTTTCTGGTTATGATCTGTATGAATAGGCTTTAAGAACAGTATTATGGTCAGGATCATGGAAAAGATGTGACAAGGCACACCTAACTGCTTGATAAGGGGGTGTGCATTTCTGAGCACACTTTGTATATGTTAGAAAGACAAAGAAAGGTGAAAAAATTTTTGGTGGCTGAATTGCTCCTAGATCTTAAAATAAGCAATATACAAATATGTTTCCAATAGCATATAGAATTGTTGCCTCTCTGTATAGTAATGATAGTCCAAGAGCTATTATTCATTAATCTGTATTTTCAGAAACCCACTGAGAAAACAAATGGTCTGACCATGAATAGCAAACATACTTCCCAGATCATGGCTTCTTGAAAAATGTGTTAACCAAACTTGTAAACTGATAAACCATGTAGGGTGAGCATATAAATGATTATATTATAAAAATTTGATTCATCACTTAATAAGTACTTGCCCAAAACAGGTACATTAAAAGTAACATATTCATTTAGGATGATCCTACATTAATTACATGTCAATAAAAGAAATTTTAATACCAAATTACCCAATCCCATATTCATCTACACTTTTAAAAATGAGTAACATTCCTAAAACATAATGTTATTTCTGATAGTTATATTACTATGAGCCCCCAACATAGACTTAATAAAGGCCAGTAGTATGCAAGAAATAAAACAAAAGCTTGTCTGACAGAAGTTTTAAACTTCATACTATTTTTCTACTCCCTTTGATTCCATAACCTTTACAAATCATTATCTAGAAACAAGAGGCCCTGATACAAAATTGTTCATGACAAAATTGCTCATTGCTCTTTTCCCATGAAGAAGCTAAAATTAGCATTATCATTTAGTCATTAAAACATACTTACTAAAGAATAATCAGTGAAAAAAAAACTGTTACAATGCTCTTAATTCTAACATGACATTAGGACACTTTTATCCCAGCCATAGACCTGACTTTACATGCCTCAGAAAGTCAGCATATGAATTATATATGTACAGTAAGACACATATATATTAAATTCTATATAGGATGGTTAAAATGAGGTACAATTTTTTAGCATCTTATACTACAATAAGGCATATATCTGTCTATGTGTATATGGGAAAATAGATATCCTTTTAAATGTAGTTACTCTTATCTATCATAAAACAACAGGGCCAGAAAGAGTTCTGAAAGGAGTAAATTTACCATCAACCCAGAAAGATGCTTTTTATCCTTCTAATGAAAGTGATTGCGTATAACTCTTGCTGAACTCTGATTGAAATTCCCTCTAAGGCAAACTCTGCTCTGTAAATCATTTTTATATAAAGTAAAGCTTCATGTTTGAGCTTTCCCCGAAATTCATATTTAAATTTTACTTACTATACTTGGGTAGTATAGAAAACCTGGGAATCTTATCAGTCATAATTTCTCCTTTTACCATAGAACATATAACTAGTAATAAATAACTTTTAGAACTACAGAAAAAATGCTTAATTATGTTAGAGATAAGCAATTTGGTACAGAATTTCTAAATTCTAAATTCTTCTCCTGCCACTGAATAATGTTCCTTAAGAATGTCTTGGCAACATACCAATCAGACAATCAGATGTGATTTTTAAAATATGACCTAGAGATTAAATTATTCAAATGATTTATTACATGATCTTGGACTTTGGTGCTGTAAGGCAAGATATCTAGGTAGTAGCAATAAGTTTATCTAATTCACTCACTTTATTTAACTTCTCTTTCTAAATTTATACCTTTAAATTTAGTATTCCCATTATCTTATTTATTATTTGAAGGCAAGGATTCAGGCCCTTTTAAAATTAGGTCAACAGGAAACTTCTGGTTGGTTAAGACAGAGTAGCATGTGGCCAAAAGATACTTTCATGGGAATAAATTGGAAAATCTAGAACTATTGCAAATTTATTTATCTACTAACTCTTTTGTGTTTTCTTATTTAAAGGCAGAGGATGCTGATGAGGTAATGATGACAGGCCTACATTCTGTAGAGGGGCTAAGAGAGGGGGCAGACATCCTGCTACTTTGTATTTTAGTGTATTTGTTTCAAGGTGTATGGGAAAGGCTGAGGTTGTGGGCAAAGGGCTTAAGAAAGGGAGTGCAGGTGAAAGTCAGAGAAATCAGGAAATATTTTGGTGTCATTGTATGACTGAAGACATGAAATTCGGAGATGAGAGCGACCAATATTTTTATATTAAAATAACCGCTATACTTGAGAAGGTGGGGAGAGGGTCAGAGCCACAAATACAGATGATTTTTCTCTCAGGAACTTTTCAAAATTATGAGCTATGTAGGTAAGAGTGAAAAAGGTGAGCCAAAACATCCTGAAAAGCAGAGAAGAGCTTTCCATAGTCTCACTGTGCTGGATAGATAAAGATTATAAAAGTTCAAAATTCACAAGCAGACCAACCTCAATGAGTAATCTCAAGTTCTCAGTTGGAATCACTGGAGGGGCATGCTGAGAAGTGGGCTAAAACAGGTATAGACATATTATGGTTGCAAATCTAGCCCATCTCAAACCTAGCAAGTTCAAGAATAGTTAAGTTCATTAATCACCCACCCTATCTTTCAAGCAGAGGAAATGGTAAACCCTCTTTGATGGAAGATGGCATAATTTAGAATCTCTATTTCTGAAACAATATCTGATATTTAATAAAATTACTAGGCTTAACAAAAGACAAGACCAAAGACCAAAATATGAGAGAAAATGCAATCAATAGAAGTAAATATCTTAGTAATGTAAATATTGGAATTAGCAGACAAAAATTCTACAATATTTATGCTGAATAATTTTAATGAAGTACAGGAAGAGATGGAAAAAAGAGAAGAGGAGAAAATTGAAATCTGTAAATTGGAAGTGAAACACAATACTTCAAAATAGTTTCTTTCAAAGTCTTAAAATTGTATACCTCATTAGCTCAAACCATACTGAAGGTACGATATATGTGCATGATGGTTCTAAAATATTATATTATGAGTTGTATCCCTCTTAATTCAAGGGCTAATTGGGGAAATTTGGAAGATATATTGAAAAACCAATAGAATATGTTTTTACTATGGAAATTTGGCTCAATAAATATTTAAAGTAAAATATAACAAATATCCTTATTGGTGACAATCATTATCTTAGCCTGATGTGAAAATTAGGGCAAATTATTTACCTTTCTCTTCATCCAAATATTAATGGCTTAAAAGAAAGAGTGAATTTTATGTTCGGTTAATTGCATTAAAAAAACTCTAAGATGGCCCCAAAGATTCCGATCCCCTGGTATTAACACACTCTATAATCCCTGTCCCTTTTTGTGGGAAGAACCCTATTAATATGGCAAAATTTACTGTAATGATGATGTTATATTATATGGCAAAAGATAAAAGCATTGTGCAGATGTAAGTAAAGTCTCTAATCAGTCTGACCTTCTGTTAATTGAAAGGAAGTTTATTCTGAGTGGGACTGACCTTATCAGGTGAGCCCTTAAAAGACTGTTTAGGTTTTTGTTGAAATCGCAGAGATTACCCCGAGCTCGGGGCCCTTATTAGCCATGCCTGGACTTCTGGCCGGCACATGAGATAATACATGAGTGTTGTTTTAAGCTGCTAAGCCTGTGGTGATTTTTATGCAGCAATAGAAAGTTAATACAGTAAGTTTGAAGAAGTTAGTGAGAAAGCATTGCTCAGTCTTTTACTTTGTGGGAGCTGCCTGACCACAAATGCATGTGGCTCTTCTTGGACGGAAATGCTGTGATTTTTCTTATTGTGCCTCTAACCAGGTTGATTATGAAGCTTAAACCAATGATAAGTACTAACAAGTTCTTTTCACACATTCATAAAATCATGCTCTTGGTTCAGTTTTATTAATAAAAAAATGTGAAGTTTGGATCTTATTCTAAATCTTCTCTCTCTCATGTGTCTTAATTAATTTGGAAAAAAAGAAATACACATTCTTTATTAGATGTTCACCAACTCAAAAATCTACAATGTGTCACTTGTCATACATTACCAACATTGTACAATGAAAAGAAAAATGAAACCAGAAAAATAAAGTGCATCATGTGGAAAATGCCATTTCTGTATCAAAATCTATAACAATTTCAATGTTATCATCAAAACAATCACTCCTGAGTTTCATTATTTTCTTCTTGACGTTGGATGGATTGAACATATAACTTTTCTTTTTAAATACACAATTACATAGATGGTCACAGTAGAAGAAATCATTACAAGCAATGCGTCCTTGAATGCCGAGAGTTGTTTGGGATGAATTTGCATAACCAGCAGCCTTGAGCTTTCTAATCTCCTTTGCAGAAATACTGTCCCACTTGTTTTTCCTAGAACCAAGTGGACAATGTTCTTAAAAAAAAATTGTCACTAAATTTCCTTTTGAATTCTGACTACAAGATTGAATAAATATTGTCTGCTGAAACTGGCTGTGAAGATAAGTATTTCATGACAGTTAATATATTTCATATGCAAATGTTCTGGCCTATTTTTATTTTGGAAGTATGGAAGAAAAATTTTTCTATCTATTTAATTTGGAATGTACTATCAATCAGATGCATAAGTCCCTGAAGTTAAATAGCCATTTAATGCATCATGTTATTAAAACGGCACATTTTGTACTGAGGACAAATCAGTGATAATATGCTGACGTCAGTGTGCATATTGTACTACCAGAAAGAAATACAGCCTATTAAATAAGAATTATTAAAATAAAATCTGAACTTTACAAAAGTTACTATACACACACACACACAAACACACACACATCAACTTGGACCTATATCCAAATTGCCATCTAAATTCCCCCCACAATTAAATTACCATATAGTTTATCATAAGTATGCATGGAAATTTCAAAACATTAGAAAAATGTATATTCTTTCTTTTCTACATAAAACACCTCTGTTTGCATTATTTTAAATTGAATCTCACTGCTTTTCTTACATACTTTGCTTAATATCATTATAATTTATTACCACAATCCAGAAAAATAAAAATAATTTCCACTTGTTAAGAGATTCATAGCACTTCTTTTTACACATACTTTGAGCTTTAGGTCTAATAACAATTTCAAATTAAAAGTTTGCTGGATGAGAAATATATTAAAATGTGTATTTTAGAAATATGTGAATTATATCTCATTCCTTAAAGACAATTCCAGATTTGCCAATTCAAAAGTACAGTGTTTTCATGTTTTCTTAGTACCAGTTGCCCTCCCTTTCTAGATGGAGAGGCATGGTGTTTTAATGTTATTTATAAAAGTAATGAACAGTCTTTTGTGAAAATTCCTACTCTTCTTTAAATTTTTATAATTCTGTTGTTATCCCTTTTCATGATGGACCTATGCTGAATCTGCCCCAAACTTCACTTTTGTGCTAATAGTCCCTTTCCTTATTAGTGCTCTAATGGTTGTTTTTTAGAAAGTGCACCAATATATTAACTCTTAGAAAATACGATTGCTTTTTATATTTCTGAAACTAAAAACAAATGATTCTGAAAACACTACAATACAGAAAAATTATTTGAATTCTTAGAAACATTAAATCTCAGAAAGAATGATAGGGCTTGATAAAAGGTCAAGGACACAGAAGTGAGGAAAGACTCACACTTCAGTCATAGAAAGTGGAAGGAGGGCAAGGGAAAGAATGAGGGGTTGGATGCCAAGAGAATATAATGATAACCTTACATACTGTGACAAAAGCTATAAAAGAACAATAAAGTTTTGTGAATATTGAAAATTGCAGAAAGCTTGCATGCAGAAGGCATGAAAGTGCAGTGAACAAAACAACTTCACTGTATTTGGAAAGAAAAAAGCATTTCCTGCCAAACTGTAGAGAAGAAAATTGCATTGTATAAACAATGAATAACTATCTAATCTATCATTTCAAAGTTAGTCTCTACCTATTCTTCTCAATTGTCTATTCTTACAGAAAATAAACTAATATTTTAGTATTTATTTTCCATTCCATAAGTAAAAGGAAAAGTTTTGTGATCCTCTAATGAATCACTTACTTATTTCTGTATCATATAGTCACAACAAAATATTAAATGGAAAGCTGAGAAATTAAAAGAAGAGATGTTATAATTACAGTTTTCAGTGACCAAAAAAATCTAGTTCTTTACCATAGTATAGATCCCTGTACTAGTCAGAGTTTCCCAGAGAAAGAGAGCCAATAATATATATATTACATTTGTGTGTGCAAACACATGTGTATAAACAGCCTTATTTTAAGGAACTGTTTTATGCACATGTGTGAGTTGGCAAAGCCTGGAAACTGAGGCAGGAGTTGATGCTGCAGCCTAGATTCTGCAGAATTTATTCTGCAGGGAAGCTCAGTTTTTCTTTTAAGGCCTTCAACTGGAATGCGTGAGGTCCATATTCTCAAGGATTATTTCCTTTATTTAAAGTATACTGATGGTAGATGGCAGTCACATTCCCAAAAATACATTCACAGCAACACCTAGATTAGCTTTTGACCAAACAACTGGGCACCATAGCTTCACCAAGTTTACATAAAATTAACCATCATAAGCTCTAACCATAAAAAAATTTCAAATGGAAATAAGAATGGAAAGATTGTGGTCTTAAAAATAAGATAAAATATAAAATTATAGAATATAATTCTTTACATTTATTAAAGAGTTATAGGAAGATAAGAGTAAATGATTAGTATTTTCAATCTCACATATTTGTGTGAGTATTTTTTCTTTGTGGAATATTTCATGTTTCTCTGAAGATGACAGCAAAGGGTACTGGCTCCCTTTCCTCAACTCTGAGAGATATTGCAGAAAACAGAAATAAGTTGAAGAATCTATACATTAACTTAAGGCCTATGAGAGAACTCTGTGAGGTGGTTCTGAGGTACCAGACTGAAAGGGATACATTAGCCTAAAGTGAAATAGGTCTGGACATGAAAACAAAAATGCGTCATTTCCTCCCCTCTGCACTGCCCTGGCTACCACAGACAGGCAGAAAAGTAATGATCAGCCCAGCACTGCCTGGGGTCCTAGGCTAGAGGAGAGGCAGTATTTAACACCAACCTGGATGAACTCCCTAGCTCCTCATATTATTGCCCTCCCTCATTTGTCTGCATCTTGAATGCTAGGTGATTTTAACTATGGAAAATAGCAGAGACACAGGTTATAATTCTAAAGGTTTCTTCTGGGATACTGTTCATCCCTTCCTCAAAAATCATCACACAAGGGATAAGCTAGCAACAGGCTGTATCTGCTCCTCCATGCTACCTATTATCAACTGACATAAATATAACACTAAAAGAATAAGAACCCACAGGAAAACAAGGTAAGTATTTAGTTTGCTGCAGCTGAAAGAGCAAACGAGGTGGAATTAACATATGCAATAAACAGCAACTTAAATTAAGCATATTCAATATCTACCAAAAAAGGGAAGATATTGGAGCATTAAGAAGGCACATGAAGTCATAAAATCAGAGTATGATCAGTGAAAAGCATATTTAAGATACATTACCTAAGAAATGGGCTAAATTCTATAATGAAAACAAGGAAGGGATGAATTACTGACCTGCAAAATTAGGTAGAATAAGTTTCTCAGAAGGTGTTAGGAAGGGAGGAAATTATAAAAGAAAAGTTTTATAAACAGCTATGGAAGTTGGAAGCATCATTGTGAATATATATATCACAGATTTACTAGAAATACTGATAAGGCTTTTTTTTTTTTAGAAATAGTTGCTGAGAAAATTGTCAGAATGAGAGAATGATGTAAAATCTCTGGTATCTTAGAATGCCAAGCAGAATTCCACCCTGAACTTGTACTCATGAAATTTTAAATCATCAAAGAAAGAAAATTCCAGAAGTGCTAGGGGTTAAATAGTAAATTAACTACCAAGGAAAAAAAATCAGATTGATATTATGATCAGTAACTTTGGTGTAAAAGAGAACAGATGTGTTGAAAAAAATGAAACCTCAAAAGTCAAATTGTCCATTTAGTGAAGTGAAGGAAGAAAGCAAAGCCTCAGAAAGCTCAGCAGATATAAATCCAATCTGAACTCCTGCAAGAAAGAATACATAAGGAGGATGCCATAGGAAGGTATGCGGAATAAATAAATTTGAAAAATTTTATTTGACTTCATAAACATAAACAAAAGTGTGGAGAGGAGAGGAAGACATTATTAATAATCTAAAATGGAATTCTAGAAAATGACGATATCCTGCAAAACAGGAAGTAAGGAAGGGCTGACCACAGAATGGTGCACAATATGTTAAGTTTTCTCACTCAAGGGTACTTATAACCCTATAAAATTGATAAGGAAAATAAATATGTGTTTGGGACTTCAGGGATGAGCTCTAGATGAATAAAACAAGTACGCATAGATTTTGAAGCAGAAATAAACATTGAAGTATATAGGAAAGAAGAAAAAAGTTTGTAAAAAGTAGATTCTATATAAAACATAAACTTAGCCTGTAAATAAGCCTATAAGCAGTATTCACAGTAAATTTCAATGACTTAAAGATAAACATTATATAAAAACTAAGAAATTATTTTCATAGATAAATCTAGAATAAAAGACTACATGCATAAAGTTAAGAAAAGGGTACATATTGAGAAATAATATGTACAATACCAAAAATTATATGGAAATAATATTCAAAAAATGCAAGACACTTTGGTAAACAAAAATAAAAATATACAACACCAACAGAATAAAAATGAGGAAAATTATGAATAGTCAGTTAACAGAAGGCAATTTCCATGTGATGAGCATTAGTTAACAGCAGATGTTGTTGACCTATCAGGTTGATAAATATCAGAAAAAATCGATAACACCAAATATTAGTGAATAATCAAGAAAATTAAGTTTTCCTGCACAGTTTGTATAAATCTTTACTCCCATCAGTTCACTTCCTGTTATTGTTTATAACTGATTTTAGGGTTTATGTTCATGTTTTAAGGAAATTAGACTTGTGTCCATAATATGTGGCAGGGGAGATCTGACACAGAAGAAGGCAATGTGATGACCTCAGCACACAGGATTTGGAAAGGCTACACTGCTGGCTTTGAAGATAAGGAGACAGGACCCAAAGAAAAAGAAGGCAGTTCTAGAAACTGGGAAGGACAAGGAGACTGAGTCTGTCCTTAGACCTTATGTAGGGAGCACGTCCCAGGTGACACCTTAATATAAGCCCAGGACAGCTGTCTGCAGACTTCTGGTCTCCACAATTATTAAGACGATAAATGTGTGTTTAAATAATAAATATATGTGTAAGATAATAAGTGAATGTTACACAAAGCTTGTGGTAATGCGCTGCAACAGCCATGGGAAAAAAATGAATTCCCCTGCCCCACCAAATAAATTACAAGTAAAATTGAAGTTAACTGTCAAGAAATGAACAATTATAAAGTCAAACAATTGTGTTCTAAATGAAACTGACTCATTTTGCATTTCAAATAAGTGTCATGCTGATATTAACATTAACTTAAACATACTCTTAGAAAGTGTGTAAGTAGCAATGAAAAAATGTTTAGTTATGCATATTAACCATCTAGATATGATGTCTAAAAGTAGGCCTTTTACTCACTAATACAGCAGCATAATGATCACAAAATCTGGGTTGTCTAAAGTAGTGACTCTATAGCATCTCACTACGCTGATGGACAGTGACTGTAATGGGGTTGGTGGGGGGGATCTGATGAAGGGGGTAGTTTAATCACCATAATATTGCACATGTAATTATAGATTAATGATACCAAAATAAAGTATTAAAAAATCTGGGTTGTCTAATTGCTTATAACTCTAGATAAAATTGCAACGATATTCATATTATCATAAAATTGCATTGACTTAGGGTATGAGAAATTATGATAAAATTATAAAAACTATTTTCAATGTATACTCATGCAAAGGTTACCACTTCTGTTTAAGATTTTATAACAAAAATAACAACTCATTTTATGAGTCAGACTAAATGAGCATATGCTTATGTGCATCATTATTACATTTAGTCTTTATTCACATTGTAAACAGGCTACTTAGGATAAGATATTTTCCCAGGTATTTGACAGATTTGGGATTCAATTTGAATATCTGACTCAAAATCCCACTTCATTGTCTTATAACAAATGTTTAATCTCAAATTTTATTTCTACTCTTTTTTGTATATACAAATAATGGTAAATTTATGTGTTCATTAAAATTAAAAATATTACCTTCACTCCCTATAAAATGGAGCATAGCAGAAAATTAGACTATTTAAGTAAATTCAGCCAACATTTATAAAGTTTTACCAAATAAAAAGTCCTTGCTCCCTCTTAGGATTCTAAATCTCATTTGGCAGAAATGTGTGTATATGAAGTTGGTAGGCATTTGTGAGAATTCGGGGAATAGACATAATAAAGAAAGTGCAAATATAATTTGCATTCATGTCATGAATAAATTTCTATTCATTCGTAATAGAAAACCATTAATTAGGAGGGGATTAAAAAGTATTTTATATTAGATAATGTTATGTTTCCTCTGATCATTCATTCTACCTTCTCTTGCTTACAATCCACCGATAAACATAACTATAAACCCTCTAGTGGAGGCTCATAACTAGCACTGAACAATTTGTCACATTCCCCAGCCACAGTGACTTGATTGGCAACGCGTGTATGATGGAGCAATGTTGGAAGTAAAACACACTGTTTTTGCTCAACTTGACATGGAAGATTATATCATCCCTATTTTCCCCAAATATAACACCTAAAAATAAAATTAACTTGAAGAACATTGCAGGAAGATGGACCTGTAAAACAGAACTTATGGGATAAATAATATTACTAGAAAATTGAATTTCAGAATCACATATTGCAAACTAAAATAATTCTAGTCAATTGGTAAGTGTATTAAAATACATTGTAGAGAAAGGAGAAAAGATGGCAGCATAAGTAGTGTGGCAGAAATCTCCTCCCAAGACTACATATATTTTGAAAATACAGCAAATACAACTATTCCTAAAAGTGTGACCAAAAGTAACTACACCAGCCAGTCTACAACTGGGAGAACTCAACATGTCACGGAAAAGGGTAAGGTAAAAAGCCACGACCTGGCAGAACCCGAGAACTCCCCCAACCCCAGCTCACCAAAGGGAGGAAAAGAATCAGAGTGGGGAGGGAATGGAAGCGCAAGACTGCTAAATACCCATCCCTAGAAATCTGCCCCGGGAGCACAGACCCACATTGCATGGTGCTCTGGAGATTAGAGGGGCTGGAAAGCAAAGTCTGAGATTAAGACTGTGAATAGGTTCCCACAACCGGCTGTCCTGGGATAAAAGAAAAGCAGGCACTTTAAGGGACCTCGCAACAGTCAGAGGACTGCTAAAGGGGCAAGGGTTTAGGAGAAGGAACAGGTGGACAAAATCATCCTGGCATACTAAGCCCAGAAGACTGGAAACTTTCAGGAGCTTCAGGGGCCATATTCCCCTTATTGGCAAAGCAGTGCTAAGCCCCTCACCACAATAAGCAGACTGCCGCTCCTTCCTTCCCACCGACATCGATGAGCGAACCGGCTGTGCCCACCATTGCTGCACACAAGCTGGAGGGCAGCCCCACCTACAGGAACTACACAGCTTAATTCAGAGGCTGCTCCCTGTACATGGCTAACTGGCACAGACACAGAGGCTGCTCCCAGCACAGTTGATCAGCATAGACAGTGGAGATGGGCCCTGAAACCATGAGCCAAGAAGGGGCATTGTTATTGTGGTGGAATTGGCACCGTTCGCCTGCAACCCCGCCATAGCCCTAGGCCATCCCAATGGCCATCCCGCCCATGGCAGTTTAGGGGATTAACCCAGAGGCCGCTCCCTGCTACAGTTAACTGAAAGAGACAGTGGAGATGAGTGCTGTGACCAGCAATCAGGATGTGACTTTGTCCTCCCAGCTGAAACCCGTGCGACTCAGCTGTGACCACTCCCATTGCTCCAGGACCATGAAATGGCAGAAGAACCTTGTTCAATCCAAAATCCCTCAAACACCAGAGAGGGCTCGGTGAGACTGAAATCACCAATCTTCCTTAAAAAAATTCAAAATAAGTCATAAGCATGCTAATGGAGCTCCAGAAAAATATTCAAGAGCTAAGGGATGAATACAGGAGGGAGATAAAGGAAATGAAACAAACAAAACAATGGAGGGATTTAAAAGCAGATAGGTGAGGTAGAGGAGGCAGTGAATGGAATAGAAATGAGACAATAGGAATACAGAGAAACTGAGGCAGAGAGAGAAAAAAGGATCTCAAAGAATGAAAGAATAGTGAGAGAACTATGTGACCAATCCAACAGGAAAAATATTCGCATTATAGGGGTACCAGAAGAAGAAGAGAGAGAAAAAAGAATAGAAAGTGTCTTTGGAGAAATAATTGTTGAAAACTTCCCCAATCTGGGGAAGGAAATAGTCTCTCAGGCCATGGAAGTGCACAGATCTCCCAACAAAAGGGACCCAAGGAAGACAACACCAAGACATATAATAATTAAAATGGCAAAGATCAAGGACAAAGATAGATTATTAAAAGCAACCAGAGAGAGAAAAAAAGATCACCTACAAAGGAAAACTCATGAGGCTATCATCAGACTTCTCAGCAGAAACCTTACAGGCCAGAAAGGAGTGGCATGACATATTCAGTGCAATGGAACAGAAGGGCCTCGAACCAAGAATACTCTACCCAGCAAGACTATAATTTAAATTTGAAGGAGGGATTAAACAATTCCCAGATAAGCAAAAATTGAGGGAATTTACCTCCCACAAACCATCTCTAAAGTGTATTTTAAAGATACTGCTCTAGATGGAAGTATGACTAAGACTAAATAGCTGTCACCAGAGAAAATAAAACCACAGCAAAAGAAGTAGATCAACTTGTCGGGTTTTTTAGCTCTCCACGGAACCCCTCCCTGAACCTGCAGAGGAGTGAGGGGAGAGCACGCCCCGGCAAGGTGAGGTTGGGAGAGGCAAGTGCCGGCTGTCCATCCGATAACCAGCCCTCGTTCCCAAGGACAAGCAGACATGACAGGGAGCTCAGTCAAAGCAGGAACTCGTTTACTGCAGAAACAGCAAGGCATATATAGTACTCATGGGCCAATCAGCCCAAAGGTCAGGCAGTCACAAGCCCTTCACGCAGGAAGGCACATCATACAGGTAAATGGTGTCCACGAGCTGATCACGTTCGCAGAAGACTTGAGTCACCAATCAGGAGCGGGAGGCAGGCCTAAGCAGAAAATCACCCTACTTTCGAAAGCAGGCAGAGCACCACCCTTTGTGCATCTGGTGGGCATCATCTTAACAATGATTCAGCATTTCAGGCATTTTCTTTTGGAGTCTAGAATACCCTACATTTCCCCCTTTTTGTTTTTGTATGGAGGTTAGTCGCTAGCCAGAGAGGAGCGAACCCTACCAGAGTCACCTTATCAAAGGTGGGACTCTGACGGTGTGGGTGTCAGCATCCAGTAGGCTGTGAAACCTCAATAGGCCAATATATCAGTGGCGGGGACCAATCGACCTGTAGGGTAAAACTTTATCATGGCTATGGGACTACAGTTTCAACATCTTGATAGTTAAAGCCATTCTCATATGGTTCCCACGCATTGTTGCGCAGGGATTGATATTGTTGCCTAAGTACCATGAGATGTACAGCATTTATCCTATTTTTTATAAACCAAATCAGCTTATTAACAACACAAGGACCAAAGGAAAGTAATAAAGATAGAAGTATTCTTACTTAGGACTGCAGCAAAATAATAGTTGTCTCCCGCAACACAGCTATATCTAGTAATATAACAAGTAGATGGAATAAATCCAAGGGTGTGCCCATTGCATTGTTGACACCAATTGCCCCAAGCCTGGGTTATAGGTGCCCCTATAGTCAATATGAACACAACAACAATAAAGGGGGACATCTGGAATCTTATCTCAAAGTCCTCTTTGAATCTGGGTCCTTCGGAGAATTTCTTTGGAGGTATCCGGGGTGGGCCGGGTGGAGATGGACTCTTCAGTCTCTAGTAAAGTTGTTATGCTCAAGTCCTCTAGAAGACTGTAAAGAATCAGTCCAGTGGTAGCGGCAGTCAGCGAAGCCAGTCACTAACAGGCAGAGCGTCCACCAAAGGTGATGCGGCAAGGGCATTTCCTGGAAGGAAGCACAAGGGGACTCTCAAGAGCGGGCAGTGCTCTTGGGTTTTCCTTTTTGTTTTCCCTTTCCCCTGCACCAGGGATGGGTAAGCATGCGGCTAAAGTGATTAAATAGCCACCATAATTTCTTTCTCTGTCTATTAGATAAGGTCTTAGTCTGTTTTTTGGCCATTTTGGTCTGTTCTTGGGCTTTGGTCATCGCTCACCTGTGGGCAAAATTTCAAATTGCGGGCAGGAATCCAAATTGGATTCCGATCTCCTATAGGAAACACACATCCGAATCCCCTGCCTATACTTATCAGTGGGTCTGGTCCTCGCCATTGCCCAGTCAGCTGGTCTTTCCAGCATACTTCAACTTTGGCATATGGTGTTTGGTTTGTCCAATGTCTCTGAAAAGCCGTTAAGGATAGATCCTTTGAAAAATTTAAAATATTTAATGTAAGCAGAGCCATTCGCAGTTGATCGTGGGGGCTTGTTCCCCCTTTTTGTTTTTGTAATAAGTCTTTCAGCATTTTATTCTGGCTCTCTACAATTGCTTGGCCTTGCGGGTTATATGGGATCCCTGTGGAGTGGCTTATGTGCCATTTATCAAAAAATTCTTGCAAGGCCTTGCTAATAAAGTAGGGACCATTGTCTGTTTTTACTTGGTGTGGTATGCCTAGGGTAGCAAAGTATTGCAAAAAATGGCTTTGAGCATGTTTGGCTCTTTCTCCCATATGGGCAGTAGCCCAGCAAGCATGGGAGTATGTATCAACTGAGACAAACACAAATTTTAGTTTTCCAAAGGCTGCAAAATGAGTTACATCAGTCTGCCAGAGACAGTTTGGTTTCAGACCTCTTAGGTTAACTCCTGGGGATTGCAGGGGTGGAACTTGCAGGAATGGTAAACAGGATTTATAGGTCCTAATGATTTTCTTTAAGTCCTTGATGGGAATATGGGGGAATTTATGATGAAGCCCCCTCCAGTTAAGGTGAGTAAGATCGTGGAGGTCTTGGGCTCGTTGGAGGTCTCGAGTCTGCTGTGCAGATATGGTCTGGACAGCAGAGGATGCCAATTGATGAGCCATCATGTTCCCCCAGGAGAGGAGTCCAGGTAAGCCTTGGTGTCCTTGAAGATGTTGCAAAAATATGGGTCTGGATCGTCCTATTAACAAGGACCTCCAAGGGGGTTATGGGATTTTTATCTAGCCAAATGTGAGAGGACACCAAAGCAGAGAGTAGGTTAACAACATATAGACTGTCAGAGAAGAGGTTCATAGGCTCGTGAATTTTGTCTAGAGCCATTGCAGTTGCATATAGCTCTTTAAATTTAGCTGATCCATTGACCCTCTCGAAGTATTTGTCCTATCCCAGCTTGCTCGGGGAGCAGGGTGGGGGGAGGATAACAACGGAAGATCCTTCCTTTCCCCCATCAGTAAAAACATTCAGGGCATAAGTGAGGGGTTTACTCAAAAAGAGCTTAGGAGTGGTCCAGTTGAGCTTGGTGAAGGAGGTAGCCCATCTATTAGGCCCGTAATGGCAAACAATTTTACCCCAGAAACCAGTCAGGGCATTAGACACTTTATTATGATTTCGCCTGATCCATTCAAAGTCGGACAGACAGTAGGAAACAGTTAAATTGTCTGGATATTTCCCATAATGCCGTAGTGTGATGTCTCTACCCTTAATTATGAGGTCTGCCAATTGATCCAGTTGGGCATACACTTGAGGGGTCCCCCCTATCTATGCGTGAACCCATTGGAGGGGATAACCCTGCTGGGTGATGACTGCAGTGAGCAACTCTGAGCCAGGGAGGATCCACAGGCAGAGTTCACAGCCGGACTGATACCTGCCCAGTTGGGCATTATCAAGCACTAATTGAATCCTCTTAAATATTTGCTTATGTCCCTCTGTCAGCACAACAAGCTCAGATGGGGTTTTATTTTTTAACTCAAAGAGAGGGATAAGGTTCTCTGTTGTAATGTGGAGCCAGGGTCGTAGCCAATTAAGCTCCCCTAATACCTTTTGTAGTTCCACTAGAGAGTAGGAGTCCTTGATAGATAGCTGGGGTTTGAGGGGACACACAGAGTCCAGGTGAAGCCTCGCTCCCAGTATTTCAAAGGGAGGCACAATCTGGACCTTGTTGCTGGACACATGTAACGTCCCTTGTTTCAAGAGGGTTTGGAGCTTCCAGTAGGCAGAGCTCAGCTGTTGGGTAGTGGATGCTCCCAAAATAATATCATCCATGTATGCATATAGGACCACCCCTGGCCACTGTTGAAGGGGCTGCAAAACCTGAGAGACATATTGTTGGCAAAAGGCTGGGCTGTTAGCCATGCCATGTGGTACCACTGTCCATTCATATTGCTCATCAGGCCCCTGAAAATTGGTGGAAGGTACAGAGAAAGCAAACTTCTCGCTATCAGCAGGGTTGAGGGAAATGGAGAAAAAGCAATCCTTAATATCAATCACAGTGAGGGACAAATCTTTTGGAATGGACGGAATCCAGGGCAACCCCCTCAGGGGCATGCCCACAGGAACCATCCGCTCGTTGATCTTTCTTAAATCCTGTAACATCCCGCCCTTGCCAGAGGCCTTCTGAATAATAAAAACAGGACTATTCCATGGGCTTAGGGAAGGTCTAATGTGTCCCAGTTTTAATTGTTCCTGGGTAATTTCTTTGTCTTTGAAGCTTAGCTTGTGGTAATGGCCACTACTCCACCCAGACTGGAGGTCCTGGGAGCCATGCAATCGCAGGTGTTATCAGAGCAGTGGCCTTTAGGATTGGGGGTGCGGCTTCACTCAGGAAAGGGGCATATTAGGTCTCGAAGCCTCAAAGGAAGGGCCTCCCCTATAATCACTGAATCTAGACTTCGGGTTCTTAGAACAACCAAATTGTCGTTTGTATTCTTCTTCCCCCAATATGTCTTCATAAAGAATGTTCAGATCATTGGTAATGTATACATCAGCTGCTCCTAGAATGCCTTGGCCCAGCAGGTTAGCTGTCAGGCCAGAGGCAACGAGGGGTCTGACTTCCCCATGGTTACTATCTACATCTTCCCACTTCAGCCACTCCTTAGTCTCCTCAGAGGTCGCATTGCCTCCGATCCCTAGTAAAGGGAGTCCCGGGACTAGCCTCCAGTGGAGGGGAACTTACTCCTTTCTAAGCACAGTTCGGTCTGCCCTAGTGTCAATTAGGCAACAGAATCTTTTTCCAGATATGAATATGTCCATCTTTGGTTTTACCCCCAGTATTATGGGCACTGTCCAATGGGCCCTGGGGGAATCAGAATAACTCCTTCCTCCTTGGGCTAACGGGGTTGGAGGTTGCCCCTCCCCTAGTTTAAAGGGTTGCCTTGGATGTCAAACTTAGACTTGCAGTCTTTCTGCCAATGGAACCCCTTCCTGCACTTGGGACAGGGTGTCCTAGGTGAATGCTGTCCCCTCCTGTTCATCAGGGGAGCCGCTTGATTGCCACTGCTATTTTTTGTAGCGTGGTCATTAGGGCACTCCCTCTTGAAGTGTCCCATCTGACCACATCCAAAACAAGTTTAATTTCTCCCCCCTTTGTCCAGTGCTCTGCTCCCTTGGGACTGTAAAGTGAGGGCTGCCGTCAAGGCCTCCATTAAGGAGGCCATTTGTGCCTGCAAGGCAGCAACCAGAGTCTGGGACTGGTGGGCTTGAGTGCCCACATCCTTGGTGGCGACTATCCACTTTTCCATAGATCGATCTTTTATTCCTCCACAGGCCAACTTGTGGCCAGTAGTCATCCCCTCCCAAACCAACATTGTAACAAATTGATCACGCAAGGGCCCTGGGGGAAATTTACACTGCAAGCTCTTTTCTACCCTGTCTACAAAGGATTGGAGGTCCTCAGTGGGCTTTTGGGTGGTTCTGGAAACCGGCAGTTCTGAGGGGCCTTCCTCCAGTTTTTTCCAGGCGGCCAGCCCAAGGGCTCTTACTTGCTCCTGACAAGGGGCGGGAATGGCGGCCTGCTGGAGACCTGTAGCAAACTGGTCACTGGTCCCCGAGAGCATCCCAAAGGTAATGGGAATCGGAGCATTTGCAGATTGGTTTCTCTCTGCCTGGACGTGGCATTCCTCATTAAAGAAGGCACACCACTTAAGGAGCAGGGGACCAGGAAGGACTGCCTTTGTCAAGCTCTTCCAATCCTGAGTAGTACAGTGCTGATGAGCTAACCCTTGGAGGACGGCCTCGGCCCACAGGGAATTAGGCCCATCCTCCGAGACTGCCTTCTTTAGTTCTTTGAGCTCTTGGGTCTCCCTGGGTTATCACGCGGCTGGCCTGTTCCCGCCAGGGTTAACATTTACCAGAAATGCCTGATAAGATGGCGGTGCTGGCCCGTTCCTGCCAGAGTTAACAGTCGCCGGAAACGCTGGATAATATGGCAGCGGGGCGGTGTCAGGGGGCCTCTCAGCAGTAGATGCTGATGGGTCGGGGCTGTCCCAGGGATCCATATCCATCCTGGGCAGGGCAGGATGGAGCTTTGGTGGTGACCTGAGGCATTCCTCATCGAAACATTTCCATTCCCTTTCCTCCCGGGGCACGGACACCTCCTTAGGAGTTGGTTTATCTGGTTCTTTTGGGCATTGCCTATTAGCTCCCTGTTTGCTGGGACTTGTTGCGGGACCCACTGAGTGGGGCAATAAAGATTGAGTGTCTCCGAAACATGCCTTAAGGGCTGACAGCATAGGGTACACTCCCAGAGGGGGCTCTTCATCCCGGTCTATCTCTCCCTTTCTGATCAGTCACTCGACATGGTCCCAGGTGGAATAATCAAAAAGGTTACTGACAGGGAGCCAGGGAGCTACCCTCACAAAGGTCTCCCAGACTCTTTCAGCCTGGGAATCTGAGAGTTCTAACCCTCAACTTTTAAGCTTGTATCTCAGCGCTTTAAGTGCAGGTTCATCCTTAGAGGTTGCCTGCCCCATCTTTTTGGGGGTGTACTTACCTTGAACCACGCTTGCCCCGACTCGACGGTACTTTCTGTTTGTCGACCGAGTCTTCAAGCCCCACGTTGTGCGCCAGATGTCAGGGTTTTTAGCCCTCCACGGAACCTCCCCTGAACCTGCAGAGGAGTGAGGGGAGAGCACACTCCGGCAAGGTGAGGTGGGGAGAGGCAAGTGCCGGCTGTCCGCCCAATCACCAGCCCTCATTCCTGAGGACAAACAGATGCGACAGGGAGCTCAGTCAAAGCAGGAACTCATTTACTGCAGAAACAGCAAGGCATATATAGTACTCATGGGCCAATCAGCACAAAGGTCAGGCAGTCACAAGCCCTTCACACAGGAAGGCACATCATACAGGTAAATGGTGTCCACGAGCTGATCACATTCGCGGAAGACTTGAGTCGCCAATCAGGAGCGGGAGGCAGGCCTAAGCAGAAAATCACCCTCCTTTCGAAAGCAGGCAGAGCACCGCCCTTTGTGCATCAGGCAGGCACCATCTCAACAATAATTCAGCATTTCAGGCATTTTCTTTTGGAGTCTAGAATACCCTACATCAACTAAATACTAACCAAATGCAAAATTAAATCAGCTACCCACAAAGTCAGTCAAGGGATACACAAAGAGTACAGAATATGACACCTAACATATAAGAGTGGAGGAGGAAGAAAAAGAAGGGAGAGAAAAAAGAACCGTCAGACTGTGTTTATAATAGCATAATAAGTGAGTTAAGGTAGACTGCTAGATAGTAAAGAAGCTGCCCTTGAGCCTTTGCTACCCACAAATCCAAAGCCTGCAATGGCAATGAGTACATACCTATGGATAATCACCCTAAATGTAAATGGACTGAATGCACCAACCAATAGGTACAGAGTTACAGAATGAATAAAAAAGCAAGACCCATCTATATGCTACCTAGAAGACTCACTTCAAACCCAAAGACATACACAGACTAAAAGTGAAGAGACGGAAAAAGATATTTCATGCAAACAATAAGAAGAAAAAAAAACAGGAGTTGCAGTACTTGTATCAGACAAAATAGTCTTCAAAACAAAGAAAGTGACAAGAGACAAAGAAGGACATTACATAATGATAAAAGGGTTAGTCCAACAAGAGGATATAATCATTATAAATATCTATGCACCTGACACAGGAGCACCTACATATGTGAAACAAATACCAACAGGATTAAAGGAGGAAATAGAATGCAATGCATTCATTTTAGGAGACTTCAACACAACACTCACTCTGAAGGACAGATCAACCAGACAGAAAATAAGTAAGGACACAGAGCCACTGAACAACACACTAGAACAGATGGACCTAACAGAATCTATAGAACACTCCACCCAAAATCAGCAGGACACACATTTTTATCAAGTACATGGAACATTTTCCAGAATAGACCACATACCAGGCCACAAAAAGAGTTTCAGAAAATTCAAAAAGATTGAAATTGTACCAACCAACCTCTCAGATCACAAAGGTATGAAACTAGAAATAAATTGTACAAAGAAAACAAAAAGGCTCATAAACACATGGAAGGTTAACAACATGCTCCTAAATAATCAATGGCTCAATGACCAAATTAAAATAGAGATCAAGCAATATATGGAGACAAATAAAAACAGTGCAATATCCCAACTTCTGTGGGACCCAGCGAAGGCAATTCTAAGAGGAAAGTATATAGAAATCCAGGGCTATTTAAAGAAAGAAGAACAATCCCAAAAGAACTGTATAAATTCACATTTATTGAAACAGGAAAAAGAAGAACAAATGATGCCCAAAATTAGTAGAAGGATGGCATAATAAAGATCAGAAAATAAATAAATAAACTAGAGAAGAATAAAACAATAGAAAAAAATATTGAAACCAATAGTGGTTCTTTGAGAACATAAATAAAATAGATAAACCCCTAGCCAGAGTTACCAAGTAAAAAGAGTGTACACACATAAAGAGAATCAGAAATGAGAAAGGAAAAATCACTACATATGCCACAGAAATACAAATAATTATTAGAGAATACTCTGAAAAAGTATATACTAACAAATTGGATAACCTAAAAGAAATGGACAGCTTTCTAGACAAATACAACCTTCCAAGGCTGGCCTAGGAAGAAACAGAAAATCTGAACAGACCAATTACCATCAATGAAATTGAACTGGTAATCAAAAACCTACCTAAGAACAAAACCTCTGGATGAGATGGCTTCACCGCTGCATTTTATCAGACATTTAGAGAAGATATAATAATAGAAGAGAAGGGAATACTTCCAAAATCATGAAGTGAAAGACCTATACCCTGAAAACTAAAAGACACTCTTGAGAGAAATTAAAGAGGACATTAATGAATGGGAATTTATACCATGCTCTTGGGTAGGAAGAATTAACATTGTCAAAATGGCCATCCTGCCTAAAGCAATATACAGGTTCAATGTAATCCCTATTAAAATACCAACAGCATCCTTCAATAAACTAGAGCAAATAGTTCTAAAATTCATTTGGAACCACAAAATACCCCAAATAGCCAAAGCAAACCTGAGAAGGAAGAATGGAGCAGGGGTGATAATGCTGCCCGACTTCAAGCTCTACTACAAAGCCACAGAAATAAAGACAATTTGGTACTGGCACAAGAACAGACCCATAGACCAATGGAACAGACTAGAAAGTCCAGATTTAACCCAAGCATATAGGGTCAATTAATATATGATAAAGGAGCCATAGATATACATTGTAGAAATGACAGCCTCTTCAACAACTGGTGTTGTCAAAACTGGACAGTTACATGTAATAGAATGAAACTGGATTACTGCCTAACTCCATACACAAAAGTAAATTCAGAATGGTTCAAAGACCTGAATGTAAGTCATGAAACCATAAAACTATTAGACAAAAACATAGCCAAATCTCTCTTAAATATAAACATGAGCAACTTTTTCATGAACATATCTCCCTGGGCAAGGGAAACAAAAGCAAAAATGAACAAGTGGGACTATATCAAACTAAAAAGCTTCTGTACAGCAAAGGACACTATCAGTAGAACATAAAGGCATCCTACAGTATGGCAGAATATATTCATAAATGACATATCTGATAAGGGGTTGACATCCAAAATGTATAAAGAGCTCACGTGCCTCAACAACCAAAAACAAAATAACCCTGTTAGAAAATAGGCATAAAATCTGAACAGACACTTCTCCAAAGAAGAATTCAGATGGCCAACAAACACATGAAAAGATGCTCCACATCACTAATCATCAGAGAAATGCAAATTAAAAAGACAATGAACTATCACTTCACACCAGTTAGGATGGCCAACATACAAAACACAAACAACAACAAATGTTGGCGAGGAGGTGCAGAAAGGAGAACCCTCCTACACTGCTGGTGAGAATGTAAATTAGTTCAACCATTGTGGAAAGCAGTATAGAGGCTCCTCAAAAAACTAAAAATAGAAATATCATTTGACCCAGGAATTCCACTCCTAGGAAATCACACTAAGAAAACAGGATCCCAGATTCAAAAAGACATATGCACCCTTATGTTTATTGCAGCACTATTTCCAATAGCCAAGAAATGGAAGCAACCTAAATGCCCATTAGTAGATGAATGGATAAAGAATGTGTGGTACATATACACAATGGAATATTATTCAGCCATAAGAAGAAAACAAATCCTACCATTCACAACATGGATGGAGCTAGAGGGTATTATGCTCAGTGAAATAAGCCAGGCAGAGAAAGACAAGTACCAAATGATTTCACTCATATGTGGAGTATAAGAACAAAGCAAAAACCAAAGGAAAAAACAGCAGCAGACTCACAGAACACAAGAATGGACTAGCAGTTACCAAAGGGAAAGGGACTGGGGAAGAGGGGTGGGAAGGGAGGGATAAGGGGATTAAGGTGCATCATGATTAGCACACATATGTAGGAGGGGCACGGGGAAGGAAGTACAGCACAGAGAAGACAAGGAGTGACTCTATAGCATCTTACTACGCTGAAGGGCAGTGACTGTAATGGGATATGTGGAGGGAACTTGATAATGGGGCAATCTAGTAACCACAATGTTGCTCATGTCATTGTATATTAGTGATACTTTATTAAAAAAGAAACACTTTGTAGAAAAGATGATGAGTATCTTCATATGTTGGCAGACGCATTAACAGTAATGAATGGAACCTCAAAAATGCAAATATATTACATATATAAGAACCTGTGTGTGATTACAACTATCAAGATTATATATCTGTATTTACAGTTACCAATAATAGCAAAGGTAACATTGTAAACATGGTAAAATTGATTAATGCATTAATAGAAATAAACAGACACCAAGGACTCCACTGAAGAATGTTATGACTAATGTTCCATGGTGGCCTTCCTTATCTTATTTTATCTTATCTTATCTTTTCTTATCTATCTTATCTTATCTGAGTCTTTTATGTGAAAAAAAATCTGAACTTACTTCAATCTGAAATTTCCCTTGGCACCAAATCCAGTGGGCTGTATGATAGATAAATTGATTGTGGCAGTTTATTTATCTACCAATGAAGAGCTCAAATTTCAAAGGGAAAGAGCATGATAATTACATTAGTCAGGTTTCACTTCCATGAATAGGAAGCACTGATGTTTTAAGTAGAAATGTTTTTGAAATACAGAATTAGGAACTTGAACAATGGTCTTCACCTTGGCCCTCTGACAGTAACTCCCAGTATAACACAGAGTTGACCTCGAAAGGGATCAAATGGAACTTCCAGAATTCTACCACAGATATGTTACCTGTACTACAATCAGAAAGGGATAGAATTTAGGAACACATGACCTTAACTTCAAATGGATCAGCAACTGTCATGTGGTACACACAACACAATAGATGAATTTCAAAAGCATTTGAAAAGTGAAAAAAAGTAAGACACAAATGACTATATATTATTTGACAGTATTTATATGGAATCCTTAAAAATAAAAAACTGTAATATCAAAAGCTAATCAGTAGTTACATGGATGGAGGAAAGGACTGATTCTAAAGAGATACCAGAACTCCATGGGGTGAAGAAAAGTCTGCACCACAACTGTGGTGGTGGTTATATGATGATATATATTCATCAATCTTACTGAATTGTACACTTAAAATTGGTACATTTTATTTCATTTCAATTACACCTCATTAGCACACCCAATTCAACAATATATTAAAAGGATCATACACTATGATCAAGTGGAATTTATCCAGGGATGCAAGGATAGTTCAACATCCACAAATAATCAATATAATGACACCACATTAATAAAGCAAAGGATAAAAATCATATGATTATCTCCACAGATACACAAAAAGCATTTGACAAAATTCAACACCATTATGATAAAAACTCTCAACAAAACATGTGTAGAGGGAACATACCTCAACATAAGAAAGACCACATATGACCAGCCCACAGCTTACATCATATTCAATGGTAAAAAGCTAAAAGCTTTTCCTCAGATCAGGAACAAGACAAGAATGCCCACTCTCACCACTTTTATTCAACATAGTACTGGAGGTCCTAGCCATGCAATCAGATAAGAGAAACAGAAAAAATGCATCCAAATTGGTAAGGAAGGAGTAAAACCATCACAATTTGCAGATGACATGATACTATATATAGAAAACCCTGACCCTCACCAAAAAAACAGATTAAATTAATTCAGTAGTTACAAGATACAAAATCAACATTTGTTGCATTTCTGTACATTAATATGAACTATCAGGAAAATAAATTAAGAAAACAATCGCATTTATAATTGTAGCAAGAAGAATAAAGTACCTAGGAATAAATTTAACCAAAGAGGTGAAAGATCTGTACACTGAAAACAGTAAGAAAAGATTAAAAGAAGTTGAAGAAGATACAAATAAATGGAAAGATATTCCTGGCTCACGGATTGGAAGAATTAATATTGTTAAAATGTCCATTTTACGTCTACAGCTTCAGTGCATCCTCTAACCAAATTCCAATGGCATATTTCACAGAACTAAAGCAAATAATTCGACAATTTGTATGGAACCAGAGAAGACCCAAACAGCTGAAGCAAGGAAGTTAATATTTTTATCACACTTGGATAGGGAAAAGTTTCTTTAGAAGAACACAAAAACAAAAAAATAAAGAAATCTCTATCAATGACTGCCTTAAATTTAAAAACACTTTCATACAATGAAGGACTTCAAAGTTTAAAAAAAAAATCCCATTGCATTCACAAAAATAATTAAGAGATTACGAGATCTGGAATACCATGGGCTAGCAAGGATGTGGGGAAACGGAGACACTACTTCACTGGATGTGGAAGAATGAATGAAAAAGTTGCCAATGGCTCATGTACCACAATAATACCACCAAAATACAATACATTGATATAAGTAGAGACACAGAGTAAATATGTATGTACATGCATAGGATAGATACAAAGAAACATGTATTGTCATATGGGGAGCAATATAACAAAAAATGGAAGAGATAATGAACTAAATTAATTTTCATATGATACATTTATTTCCTGCATATGCATATTTTTAAGAAATATGGTAAAGTACTAATATTTTTTAAATATGGATGGAAATTTCACTTGTGCTTTTTATACATTGGATGTTTTTCTGCATGTTTAAAATATTTAATGTTTAAATGTTATCTTCCAAAACTCCAATTCTTGTGTAAATATGGCAAGGAAATAAAGAAAACAAAATGGCTCTTTTTTTTTCCTGAAGGAAGCATGGGAATAAAACCATGAAATATTTTGAAATACATGGAAGAAAACCAGAGAGTCATTCATCAAGGATCATGAAAAAGTTTTCCTTACTAAGCTATACTGTTTATAACAAATATCTATAATGGGAAAAACATTGCAAGATCACTATGCATTGCATGGTCACTATTTTTCTTTGTTCAAAATCAGAAAATTTTTGATATTTAAGAATAATAAAATCAATTTTAATCTTAGTATGTTGAAAATACTAAATGAAGAGTAGGTAAATTAGAAATTTGTAAAAAGAGCCAAAGAACACTCACAGGCTCTCAGTAAGTAAGGTACTAATAAAGTGCTGCCATTAGATCATATGATGACCAAGCCGAGGAAACATTTGCAATTAGCATGAATTCAAAGGCAGGATGAGAAAATAATCCTACACAAAAATCAGAAGAAGCCCTTACAATTTACTTGGACTAGACAATGGACAACTGATATGTAATGTCTCCCAGAAAATGTGCAAATTCAGATGGATTTCCTGTCTAGAGCTTTATCTCAAATATTCCCACAGATTAACATTAAATATTGATTGGTATTATTACTAATAAGCAATTCCAAACAAGGAACGAACAATTGTATACAGTATCAAATAAAAATATGTCAGTCTGTTACTAATACATTTCTTCTGTACATGAGGTTGTTCTGTTTTAGCTGAGCATATAATAGGCATGTATGCATGCAACTGCCATCCATTTTTTATCTTTAGTTTATGAGTAACGCTGTACATAGGGGATGTTGCTGCAGTGATCCTGGTGTAGCTGTTTGCTGAGTACTTTCCCTTTTTTTGTGGTTTAATTGTTTATTCACTTATTCACTCATATATTCCCTTGGTTGTTCATCAAATAGTTATTAATAACTTGCTTTGTGCCAGGCTCTGGACATAACAAACATGAGCAGGACAGACATGATTTCTATCCTCATGAAGTCTTCAGGCTGGTGGAAAGCAACTGGCTTTATCATTAAATAACTGTGGGTTTGAATCTGACTCTGCCACTTCTACGGATTTAAATTGTACATCACCAGGTACTGTGGGGGCACTCTCCTTGTGTTCATTCGCTTAATCCTCACAGTGACCCCCAGAAAAGGATGAGGCTCAAAAAGGTTTAAACAATTTAAATCTGTAGAAGTACTTTCCCTTTTAACAGACTATAACCATGGCATCCAGGAAACACAGAGAATCTACCAGGGAATAAAAGAAATGCTCAGACAAGTAATCAAGTAATTTTCCTTGAACAAGTACTTAAATCTCTGATCCTATTTCCCCAACTATAAAGAAACAATAACACCTATTTCATATAGTTGCTGGGAAAATCAAATAAGATAGCATACATAGAGTACTTGGCATGTATTACATGTATAATAGCTATTAATTACCTCTCCCAGTATCACCTTACTGATTTTATATCTATCTATATAGACACACACACATGAAAGCTTTCTTCAGCTATAAAATGGGAATTTAATTACATAGACTACAAAGGGCTAATGTGAGGATTCAAAGAAAGTATTAAAATCACTTAGAATAGTACTGGCACAGATAGTATAAACATGTGAAAGAGAGCTTTATTTCATGAAACAAATTTCACAGAAAGTTTAGTTTCCAAAAATGTAACTTCATATATGTACCATTATGATCACTTAAGTAACATGAAATATACAAAAATCATAAGTAACACATACTATGAGAATGTAAAGAAATGAATAGCCATGAACCACAGTTTATGAAAGAGAACATTATGAGAACTTTCTAAGTCATGGATGTGCCCAGTCCAGTTACTGTAATCATCCTTCTCCGCCAGAAACCATGGTCTTAAATTCTGTGTTACTCTTTTGATTTTCACATAGTTAAACATCCTGAAATATACTGTTAATTTGATATGTTTGTCAACCTTTATATAAATTGAGTCATAGTGTTACATATTTTTTTATTAAAGTATCATTGATATACAAGCTGATAATGGTTTCAAATACAGACATATTTTTCTGTAACTTGCTTGTATTAGTCAACATGGTTTCTGAGGCATACATATGGAGGCATATATGAGGATTTTCATTTTCTGTGTTTTGTGTCATATCATGAAAAGAATATAAAATTATGTATCCTTTCTATTTTGGTGGATACTAGTGTCTCCAGTTTTGTATTATTTCTAAATATGTTGCTCTGAATATTCCAGTTCACATCTCTTGGTGCATGTGTGCAGTAGTTCTTAGAGGCTGGGGTTGGCAAACTTTCCATAAAGAGCCAGACAGTAAATGTATTAGGCTTTGGGGGCCATATAGTCTCTTAAGAACTCAACTGTGCCACAAAAGCAATCCTAAACAGTATGTGACTGAATGAGCATGGCTATGTCCTAGTAAAAATTTATTATTCAAATAAAATAGATTTGGTTGGAAGAACATAGCCCACCAACCATTGCTCTAATGTATGAGAGGTGGATGGGAATTGTTGATTCAGAGTGTATGTGTATCTTCACTTACTGCTTTAGGACAAACTCTTTTCTAAATTATTTCTTCCAAATTACACCTATACCAGCTGTGTGAAAAAGATGACACTGTTTCACAATGTAACCAATACTTTTATTTTATTAAAAAAAAAACTTTTATAAAAAAAGATTGCTTTTATTTCTTTTTTTAATTATACTTTCATGTTTCTAATCAAATGGGTTTGAAATGGTAACACCATGGTTTTACTTGTATATTTATGATTGCTAGTTATGTTAGGCATATTTTCATATGTTGATTTTCTATTTATAACCCCTTTCTTATAGAAAACCTATTCATATCATTAGACTATTTGTCTGCAGGAATGATTGTCTTTTTCTTACTGACACATAGGATTATATATTCAAGATACTAGTCCTTTATTGATTAAATTTGTTGAGATTTCTGCTCATGTTTCTGGTTTGTGTTACTATTCTTTATGATTCCTCTAATGAACACAATTATTTGATTTTAATGTATGTAAATTTATCAATCGTCCCATTTTAGTTTGCAGTTTTGTATGTGTGTGGCATGTTTAAGAGTTTCTCTATTCATATTTGTTAGGTATTTATTTTATATTTCCTTCTAAAATTGATGGAAATTTTTATGTATGTCTTGATGGAGTTTATTCATTATTCATTAACCAATATGCAAGGAACACCTCATAATAAGTTTGCCATCTTTCCTTTGATCTGGAATACCACATCAGAGTTCTATATATGTGTGGGTCTCTTTATAAACTTTCTATTGTGCTCAGCTAGTCTACTTATCTACTCCACCAACTAGACCCTGCTATCTTAATGACTGCTCTTTTATAAACATTTTGAATCCATTAAGGTAGTATTACTCATTCTTATTCTTTTTTCTGCAAAATAATATTATGTACTCATTGATCCTTATACTTCTATATTAATTGTATAATCAGCTCTTCATATTTTATGAAAAAAAACTTTGGGATTCAAGTGGAATTTCACTGTGTGAACTAGTTTAAAGAGCTTATATCCTTTAATATTATCTTCTAATCCATAAAAATTAAAGTTTTGACAGATTTTTAAAGAATCAGTATGACTTTTGGTGTGGAAAATAAAGAATGGAGTCAGCTTAGAGCTATTGCAGAAGTGCAGATCCAAGCGTGTGGTAGTAAAATAATGCCCTTCCCACGTGAGGCCAATGTCCTATCCCTGAAATCCGAGTATGTGTTACTTTAGAAGGAAGAGGGGCTTTGCCTTATATTAAGGATCCTGACATGGGTAGATAGACTGGATTAACTGGGTGGACTCAATGTGATTACAAGCGTCAAGAGGGAGGAATGTCAGAATGAGAGGAGATGTGAGGTGGAAACAGAGGTCAGAGCGAAGGAGTCTTGAAGATGCTCTGATGCTGACTTTGAAGATGGAAGGAGGATCATGAACTGAGGAATACAGGTGGCCTCTGGAAGCTAGAAAGTGGCTCCTCCCTTAAAGTCTCTAGAAGGAATGCAGCCCTTCCAGCTCTTTGTTTTCAGGACTTTTGAACTGCAGAACCATTAGGTAGGAAACTTTGGTTATTTCAAGCTGATAGGTTTATGGTATTAGAACAGCAATAGGAAGCCAGTTCTAAGTGGATGGCAAGTTGGATTAGGAAGTCAGCAGTGCAAGTGGTGAGAACCGAGTGCATTTCTCACAGAAGTTGAAGTGACAATCAAATATAATTTGTTGACTTGATTCACATGGATTATAAAGCTACTGTTTTCTGGCATATAACTGATTTGCAAAGAAATATTAGGGACAAGGAATTAAGTTTTAGTCACTTTAAACTTCAAGTGCCTATTAGATTTCCAAATGAAAAAGCTGAATTGGCATAAGCTTTGGTATGCTTTGGTACCACCAAAAGCATCTAACCTCAAAAATGAGAGAAATTAAGGATGTGAGGAAGTAGAGGTAAACAGAATAGAGATAGAATCAATGAACTGGAAGTCCTAGTTGAGATAAATTGTTGGAGTCTGGCTGATAGTAGTTATGAGGTGGAGAAACAGAAGGAGATTGGTAGATGGAGAGTAAATAACTTGAAGACTGCATTATGGAGAAGGAGCAGTTATTGGTCAGGATATTTGAGTATAAGTCATATTGACATGATCACAGTATAAGTGGCTGAGGTAGTGGGAGGATGTCAATGTAGATAAGCTGAACAACTGACATATTAGATCATTTTGTGGATATTAAACACCTGAAGAATTATGACTCCTAGAATGAGACTAAGTCTTCAAAACCTGGGATATTTTTGAAAGAACTGGAAAAGGACTGAAATTATCGAAGTGAAACTGGATGAGACCTACCACACTTCCAGGTTCAATAGCGAGTGGGGTGGCAGAGCTACATGAGGGAAGCATCAGGGGAAGCAGCACCCTCCAGAGCAGGACGGTTCTAACGAACCAACGAGATCAAGGGAGTGTGCTGATGAAGGCCTTGAGTTCCAGAGGGACAGTGGAAGTAACAGTGGGGGGTGTAAAAGGGGGTTGGTTGGGATCAGCATCCTTGAAAGAGGGCCTGGGAGGCTCAGGGCTGCTCGTGTGACCGACTAAACAAGGTAAAAGTCACAGTGGGAATCTCTGAAGCAGATTATGGTGATAATGCTCCCCTATGGAGTTTGTTCTTTAAAATTGATGTTGTCATCATGAAAAAATTAAATTGTTATTATGGAGAATGAGAAAATATGTCAGTGTCGGGTGAAAACTTAATTGCACTGAAATTACAAATTACATACAAATGTTCATGAATAACAAATGCTGTTAATTAATTCTAAATTGAAAAATATGCACTCAAGTTTTATTAAAAAAATTATAACCACCTAAAGGTTTCCAACTAATAAATTTACAACATTCAGTTTTATTTAAAGATCCAGATTAGAAGGCCAATGATTTTAATAATTTTAATATGCAATTCTTATACCCATTCAAAACTAAACTGTATTAAATTCAAATAGCATGCTATTATTAAGTGACTTCATTAATTAGCTTAATTGAATCATACATTAATTGATACAGTATTTTGAGGTTTGGAGATACTTTTTATTTACTTTTAGTATCAAGGATTTGTAAATGGTTGGGCCCATTTTATTCAGTTGCAGTGATGTCCTTTTATTAATGAATGTTTGAAATTCTAGCCTAGATTAAGAAGAGAGCTCATAACGTGAACTGAGTCACCTCATGCAAATGACAGTGTAGCATTAATAAGAGTGAAAAATGCTAATACCGCAGTGAATGTGTTCCATGTGGGATCCTCTCTGAAATGTAACACAAAAGGAACACCATCTAATTATTAGCATATGGTAGAAATACACATCTGAAAAAAGAAGAAGCTATTTATTTCTTTGTCACTCCTACCCTGAGTGCCAATGATGAGCCCTTTGCCTGTTCATTAATTACTACTAGTTCACTTTCTACTGGGTTTCTAAACACAGTGTAAAAATTCAAGCTAAATAGTTTCCAAAATTCTGAGGAATTTTCTGTCTCACCATTTTGTTCCAAAGTATTTTGTAGAAGAAGTACTGACATTCCCGGGGGAAAACCAATGTCAAGGAATACTGTCCAAAGTGAAGAGCAGTTTGTAAAAGGCATATAAACTTCACTGAAGGATGGAGGCAACCTCAGTTACTAAGGATCTATTTGAACAGGAGAAGTCAAGCTCTGATAATCCCCTTTTACGTCCAGCATCCCTCTATAAAATCTGCCAATGCTTCCAAAACGGATGCCATGTCTGCTCACAACCAAATCTATTTTGTAGCATTCTAAATATGGTAATGCTTCCAAATAGCTGTCATTCGACCCCTGACCAAGTGAATTTAAACTAATAGAAAATTAATTATTTAACTTTCTCAGGAGTTATCTGTATCCTCAGAGAATATCAAAGATGAAACAAAACACACACACAAAATACCACCACCTCCACACTACAAAAGAATTAACCTTTAAATATAGAATTTTCAAAATTGTGGTGAGGACAATCTAATTTACCATTTATGGTACTAAGTAAGGTGTTTCTTGCCTTTCTAAGTCTTTGTGTTTTTTCAGTTATGGTAAATTAATCTAAAACATTCAGTCCAATTACATATCATTTGAGTGATAATGGCTCCTTTTTTGTTTCTCACCTAATCCTCTCACTAGATGACAATGTTTTACCACCTAGAAGTGCTTCCAGTTGCATGTACCACAGACCGCCAGTGCTCTCCCTTGTTTTCTAGTAAAGGAGCTGCAGTTTTAAGGATTTCACCTGTATAGGTTGCAGACTGTACCAATATTAAATGAAAAATCTTTACAACTTGAGAGGACAAATGTTTTTTGGACTGTCAAGTCCAATGTATTTGTAAAGTATGAGAATTTTCAAACCTGTTCTCCCCTTCTTAAAATTAGTATTCTAAACAGTATCTAATACTAATGGCTGGCAGGTGACCATTTATTATGTACCAGGTACTATCCTAAGTGTTTTCCATATATGAAATAATGAAATGCCCCCATGAAAGGTTAAAAAAGGAATCCAACATCATACTCTTACTAAGTGACAAAGCAGTCTAATTGAGGAGCCTATATACTGGACCAGTAGTGTCTGCAACCTGCCACACTCAATAACTATTATAGATCAAGATAACGGATTCCAAATTGGTTTAATCCCCAACAAAGGGATTAAAGTTCAATAATCCATTTCTTTCTTTATCTGGTTTCAACATAAGAAACAAATTTAAAATCAATATCCACATTAGTGGCATGTATGTTTTAAGGGAATATTGGGACTGCCTAGATTCAAGTCCTAGCTCAGTCATATACTGGCTTTGTGACCTCTAGTAAATTATTTCACCTCCTAAACCTTAAAATGGGGATTTTCACAGTACCCAACTCAGGTAATTTTTGAAAGTTTTAAATGAAATAATTGATCAAGTCATATAACACAAGTCATGAACTGTGATTACAATTTGAAATACAGTTCAAGCAGAAAGGAATTCTTTCTGGGTTCCCTCTCAGATCAACTGAAAAAGATATATTATAACCACAGAAACAGCCAATTTGGTGATAAAGGTGTATTAATTAAAAAACATTTATTTGCTCATAGACATCTCTGCAATGATAAATGTAGGTTTAGAAGAGTTGATTTGTAATAGTCTTTTATAGCTTAATTGGACAGATTTATTAAGGTTTCCCGTAAGAAAAATAAATCACTTCAGCTGAATGTAATCACCAAAGAAATGAGTGTCCATCCTCCTCCAAGGCAGCATAAAGACCACAATGTATCAACAGTCTGCCGTGTTTGGCTGATGTCAGCTTTGTCTTCCAACACCACGCCTTGGTCCTCACCTCTCTCACCCACTTCTTTCCAATGTGTCCTCTAGTATTTCTGCTTCATGAGCGAACACTAAAACTTTTAAACTCTTCTGTAGGTATAAAATCTATTTCCTGGCCTTAGCCAGACTTTAAAATGGTCACTTTTCCTGCACTCTTTTAAAGCTGAAGCTATTTTTTTTCTTTCTTATATACCTTACAAGCAGGTTATGGGATCAGTTTCTTCCTGATCGGACCATTTTCCTCCTCTTTTACATTTAAAAATAAAATCTGCTTCTTTAAAACTCAGATCATTCTCTCTTTTGACTTGTTATGAAAAAATATATATAGACTTCCTATTTACATTTTTTTTGAAGTATAGTTGATGTACAACCTTATTTTAGTTTCAAACACAGCACAGTGGTTCAACAGTTATCCTAGTATTATTAAATCCTCACTCCCACTAATGCAGTTACCATCTGTCAACATAGGAAGATGTTACAGAATCATTGGCTATATTCTCCATGCTCTATTATCATCCCCGTGGCCAACTTATACTATGACCACTTTACAAAGATGCACATACTTGGCTTTCAGCATCCAATTCCATAACATTTATTTTCATTCTAGAATATTTCAGAACTTGCCCAAATCCTGTTGTTTTCTTTCCTTGGCCTAAACTCCATCAACATTTCCTCTCTACACTACCTCAACTTTTCCCCTAACTATGATAGCCTAAGACTTGCCAGAAATTGTCCCAACAAGAAAATGAAATCAGAAAGCCTAATTCCCACCAACAACCTTCCCTGGCAGCTTACTTTTTTAGTATTTCCATTGTCATATAGATACCTTTCTGTGAGTCTTCAACCCTTTGACTTCTCTTCTTCTTTTTTTCTCCTATCTTCTTAACTTTTTCCTGTATATCCTCATCTTATACAATTTAGATTTTTGAGGATCATCATTACAATAAGTACCTATCCTCTTCTATTTCTCATCTATTACTATAAAGCGTCTTTTCTCATATAAGACAAAAAATGTCTGTGTATGTATTTTTCTCTCTGCTCCTAAAGACTACTCTCTCCATCAGCTCTACATCCTGTCTCCCAAATCCTCTCTACTCGTTCTTTCTAATGTATATCTCTTTCATCAGCATTAAATGGATATAGAATATCCACATTCAAATAGATACAGGAAATATTTTTAAATTTCACTATTTCTTGTACTTGCCCATTTGCAAAATTGATGTCCTATAGAGTGTAAGACATAAATTTGTAAGAGAAAGCACAAGTAAGATAGCAAGATATAACACAAGTAAGAGAAATACTAAGAGTAGATAAGAGAGGGGCAGCATTTATAACCCATCTAGATATAAAACAAAAACAAAGACAGAAAAACCCTGGGAGTCTAGAAAGCATCAGAGAAGGATTAAATACCTAGTAACATAAGGGATTGGGGAGCAACCAGAAAGTGGTCACATACTGGAGGGAAGTTAACACTTGGAAGAAATGAACAGCACTGACGTTTTTCCTGTTTTTCACTGCTTTTAGCCTTTAACATGCCCCAGTCTGTCCCGTGCAGAGAGGCTAAACAACTCCCATGGCATATCTGAAGGCTTATTGGCTTGAAGACCAGAAAGGACAAGTTGAAACATCTGCAAACTGATGGAAACTGAGGTGAAAACTCGTTGAGAGGAGAAAGCAGAAGAGGCAGAGGCTGTGTTGTGCCCAAGTTGCGAGTCCCCGAAAGACCACCAAGGAGCCGATTCCGATGCAAACACACAAGGGTCGTTTATTTCAAGCTAGAGCTTGGGCTCACCCCTGTCACCAATGCAGCGGTTCCTAAGTGAGAGCCCTGAGCTTAGGTCAGACAAAGCTTTTATGCATTACAAGGTGCAGGAAGAGGGGAACTCTAACTTGGCATATGCTGATTGGATGATTTAGAAGCAAGTATGTCTTATACATTTTTCATTGGTTGAGTCCGGCTGGCCTAACTGCAAGCTGATGTAACATGCGAGGTATTTTATCTTTAAGGAGCAGGTGCATCTGGACCTTGGGCGTCTGGACCTTGAGGTCCTCCCTGTGGTCGTTGCTAGGGAACTATCTGGGGTGAGGGTCACTGAAACAATGGGTGGTTTTTCCAGTGACTGGAACAAAGTTTACCTAGAACTAGGTCGGGGTTGAGGCTTCTTTTTTAAGATGGCCTTTTTAAAATGGAGTTTCTTTTGCTCTCACAGCTGAACTCTATGTAAAACCTGTGGTCAATATTCTCTGGCTGACTCCACAACCATAACGGACTAAGACAGGTTCCAAGAAGTTGAATTTGAATGAACTGAATTGTTTCTAGCTGCCGTTTACTGCAAGCAAGGCAGAATTTTCAATTTGAATCTTTAGAGGAACAGAACAGTTTCCGTTACAGAGACAGCATATAATCACAGTGCACAGTATACAATCCAAAATTACCCAACATAAAATCAAAGGAAATGTGACCAGTTTTCAAGAGAAAAGGAAATCAATGGTCTGAAAATAGCACACATGTTGAGATTATCAGATAAGAAATTTAGAGCAGCTTTTACAACTATTCTCAAGAGCATAAAGGAAACTATGAGGGCATAAATGAATAAAACAGTATCTCATCAGACACAGAAACTGTAAAACAATGGGAATTCTAGGACTAAAAAGTATACTCACATATTACTCATATGTTTTCAGAAACATAATAGTAACATAGTATTATATAGGTGGAGCATAATTTTTTGTCTTCTATGATAAGTGTACTTTTAACAAAAACAATTTACTGATATCAACATTATAATTAGTAAGAAGAAGTGCAAGGATCAAATTTAAATGGTGGACTAAATAGATTATACCCACATTTTTTTTTTAACTTCCTTTGTTTTTAGGCATAAACCCATGAAGATCAGAGAAATACCCAGTTATCATTCGGGAAGCTGTAAAACTGATGGAAGCATTGAGCTATACCTAATTGGGAAGATCTGGGAAAGGCCAATGTTAAGCAGCAGTGGGAAGAGCTGATAAACACCCGATGGTTTCACAGTCCTTAGAGCACTCAGGTGCTAGCAGCCCCTCATACCTCTGAAAGTGAAGTGGAGGAGAAGGTCATCAAATAAAGCTTGGATTAAAGCTGTTTGGTAGATTCCCAGATCTCTTTCTCACTCTCAAAGGAACCTGAAGATTTATCTTCACTGAGTGTAAAACAAGGAATTACTGGTTGGCTGGTGAAAGCCCAGCACAGAGGAGGACCTAGGTATCACACTGGGAACAGGAAAGTAAGAGACTGCATAAATACTGAATTAATTACTAAGACTCCACACTCCTTAGGGAGCACTAGTAGGTCAACATTTACTCTTCAGGCAGAAGTAAGTGCATAGGAGGGAGTGTGGGGGGGTCAGTCTAAAGAAAAATAACTGAAGTTACTAACATTCCAGTGAGTTTCAAAGCCTGCAGTACCCTTCAAAGCAGCAAGATCTCTCCCACCTACCAAATGCACAAAGCTTCCAATTAGCATTTTATTTACTCTCTGAGCAGTCAACTGAGGAAAACCAAGCACAGATGGAACCATGGCAGACAGAGACCAAAACAAACAAACTAACAACAAACACAAAGGGCAACTTAGAAGAAACAGTGGCTTATCAGGGAAAATAAAAACTCAGTGATACCATTAATATCACCAAGCCAATAAGAGAAGATATTTTTATTCAAGAAAAAGAAACTAAACAATAGGCACTTAAGTCAGAGAACAAATAAAGACTTCCTGGAAGTTATATATATATATATATATATAAACTAAAACAGAAATTGAAATAAATCAATAAAAAAATGGGAAATAAAGTAACTCCCACAAAAGTAGAGCAGTAATACATAACTAAAAAATAGGAGAAAAATGATGAGAAAGTTAGAGGACCTACCAGAGGTTCAATCTTAAAAAATTAAGTTTTAAAAATAGAAGAATAAAATGGAATTGGCAAAATCATCAATGACATAATTAAAAATAAAAATTCCAAGGTTGAAAACTATGAGTTTCCAGATTCAAATGTCTTATTAATCACCCAACACAATGGATAAAACTGCACACATACTGATTTGCATCACTATATTTCAGTACTCTGGACCAAAAGAAGATTCTGTGAATTTATAAAGGGAGATTAAAGGGAAAAAAAAGTCATGGAATAATAATTGTTATCAATTTTTTAAAGCTAGAATACCTTAAAACTTCTAAAGAAAAGAATGATTCCAAACTAGAATTCTATACCCAGTAGAACTATTTCATTAAACAAAATCAAAGAATAAAGAAATACGCAGATATGCCAAGATTAAAATGCAAATGAACAAAATAAACCACCCACATATCTTTCAAAAGGACACAACTGAAGAATATAAAACATTAAACCAAGGGAGCAAATGAAGGAAGGGGTGTATGTGGCACCTAGAAAGAGGCTCCAACACAGGAGAGAAGCAGAAACACTCCCTAAGATAATGGTGAGAAAGGATCATGGTTTGGTATAGACCAGGCTGGGGCGGAGGGGATCGATGGGGAATAAACACAGATTGAGGCAGGATTAACTATTTGTAATGTAGAACATAGCAGGGCTCTCTATGTTTGCCACCCCTCTTAGTCTATATAAGGCTCCTACTTTTCATCACCACTTTTATTGGTGAAATTTACAACATGATGATACATAGTCAAGTCTGCATGATGAGAAAACAAATATTGTTACAGTGAACATTGAGGCATTCAAAGGAAAAGAATACATAAATCTGTCCAAATAAGAGTATATGTCTTTGCATCTGTGGTATACAGAAATGACATACCTCAAGCTGATTCTACCTTTGAAGAGTGCAACTGGGGAATTGGGCTAAAAATGTTGTGAGGAAAATTTTTTTCAAATTTCTAACTCTGCAGCACTGAGGTTTTGTTTTTGTTCTACTGCCTGTGACTAAAATAGTTCAATGGTAGTCTTTCCTTGAAGATCAGCAAGTTTATCCACAACGACATTCCAGAGTAATTTTAGACTGCATTTTTATCTCTGAATGCAAATCACCAACATCAATGTAACTTCCTGTGTGATCTGTAAGGAGTTCAAGGTTCCTGTTTAAACTGGGATGAACTGCTTTGAACAAAGTATTTTGAGAAAAGCAAATCAGTCAATATGGAGTGCAAAGGAGGCTCTCCAAATTTGTCTTGTTTACAACTTAATTTTATGCCTTCAAAGTACTGTTTTCTTCTTCTCACTGGTTAACTGACTTTCGCCTTTTGTTCTGAAATGACCCTCAGCTTCTTATATATACTATCTTGTTCCTTGAGGCTTCTTTTTTATCTTCAGTTTATATATGTATTTCCTGCATCTGAAACCTTCTCTGAATTTTCTTTACTAGTCTTTGGTTGGGCTATTTCAATCTTAATATCTCTGATTGGTCACTTTCTTGGTTGAAAATAAATCACACTTAATATTTTTGTTCATATCATTTTATAGGTGAAAACATTATTATACCACCTTCTAATCCAGAATTTTCATCTACTGATTTGCTCTTTCTTCCTCAGTGAAATATGTCAAATGCCCAACTACAATTAAAATAAACTAAATTGAATCTTCATATTGTACTTGGATCTTCAACATGGACATATGAGACTGCCTATTGTCTGGATCATTACGTCCTAGTATAGTCATATAATATGCTTTGTAATGAAGTAAGAAACACATATTGAATAAAAAAAAATCTATTTGACCCTATTTTGCCCAAGCTGAAACAAATTAAGGCAATGAAAGCATGTTAGTAATTTATGAAGTTCAAAGAACACTGAATTTGCTAAGTAAGCATCATTTCACAAAAAGGAAAACTTGAGCATTACAGAGTATCCCACTAATTTCTCTTTGCAAAGTTAATGTGAAAAATTACAACATCATAAGAATATTTGGGCTACCCGGTGATTTGTGTTCACACTGTATTTCATCCTCAAATGTCATGGAAATACTCTGCTACTGTACTTACATTTCTACCATGATAACATGAAAGACACTTGCAGAATAAGTGTTTGTTTAAGTGACATGATGTAGCATTCTGCTATAATAAAGACTGCATTCAAGTTATAGTATTCACTTGGGAAAAGGAATTACCTTAATAGTGAATATATGAGAAAGGCAATTTGGTTACAAAGATCTATAGAATTTCTTTAGTGAGTTTATTATTTTTTGTATCTGCCTATTCATTTGAAAACCATGTAAGTTAATGAAACCAGCAGAATATTAATAATCTTTGGTCAATAAAAATAAAGAGAAGATTTATTCCACAAAGTTCATAGTTAATATGAAATGTGGTAATATTCAATGTGAATATAATATGGCACTTGGTGGATGAGCAGTGAAATTGAAATTCGTAGGCAGCATCACTAACGAAGAGGTAACAGCTGGCTTATGTTTCCATTTGAGGATTATTTAGGTTGGAAGGCAACAGTATCTTAAAACATGCATCGATCATGAATTCAAACCGACTCTAGAAGGCAGTGGAGAGGGGTGGAAGGCTCGAAATGTGACCGGGCAAGGAAGAGATCGACCTCCCACAAGGCTTGTTAGAAGAAAATGGCTCATGGATCTGGTAGCCTCATCTTTTAAAGCAAAGAAGGAGATTAGTTCCTGCAAATATGACTTTGTGTGTGATGGGTTCATGATATTTAAAAAAATGCCTCCAAATAAAACCATATACATGGAAAAATTTAAGTGGCATGCACATCAATTCAGCCACTATGATTTTCTTACAGTTTCTCACTAAAGAGAGGCATATCCCTCATTGTCGTTCGCAGCATTCATTTCCTTCTCTGGCGCCTCACTTCACTAAGACACTAAACTGTGTATTGAGAGTTGATGTAATAACGAATTAGCTTTTCAGTTCCCACAGATAGCATTTAATTAAGGGGCCACAAATAATTCAGTTTTAAACATGGAAAATGAAAGATTACTTGGATTAAGTGCTAAAATAAAAAATATTTTAGCACTCTTTAGAGGCAAGAAGAATCTATACTTTGAATTCAGAGAGTATGTTCCCAGCCACCGCATCACATGGTCCTTGTGTGAGTTTCACCCACACTGATGCTCATACTCATACTATTACTCCTTGGGGCACAGTGACAGATAGAGGACGGAGATAGTGTCTTGGCGATTGCAGATATGAATTTTATACTTAGAAAACATTTGATCTAGCATGGCTAGGTTCTATGGATACAAATATAAACAAGGCTTGACCCTGGTCTAAATAAGTACAAAATCCAGAAGAACAGACAGAAACAGAAATGGATAATTTCACAGAGGGAGAGTATCTGTGACTGTGAAAACACACCCCTGGACGTCCAGCCAAGGGAAGCATGATGACAGGGACCCCAGCTGCTGCAGTCCGAGATCCACCAGTGGCGGCCCTGAGGCCATGCTCTCCGCTCTGTGTCTTGTCAACTAGCCAGTGAGCTCCGAATGCTAAGGCAGACTCCTGTCGGTTTGGCTTGAGGACTCTATAAACTTCGGGAATTTTTCTAAAGCAGCCTGGAATGTTCTCACCCAGCTTTATCTTCCTCTTTTGTTCACGGGGAGTCAGTTTTGCATCTCACTCTGACTGCTTTCTCAGTCTTGATCAGCTCCCGCTCTAGTTTCTCTCATATGAACATTACATCTAATACAATTGTGTTTGGTTGCATTCTGGAATCCGCTTCTCAGAGAATCTGGATTAACCTAGCATTCAGCTGAAGAAAGGTGGGAAGATTTTCACTTTCTGAAGGAGGGTGTGCTTACATTTATAGATATGTTGTAAGTAAACATAAATTAGTTTCATAAAAGTAACTTTAGGCAAGTTAGAACTAATACCAATAGCAGGGCTGGCCTTTGCTTAGGCTTCTCTTCTCCCAATTACTTGTACCCATAATTCCACTCAAGTCAACCTTGAGTTGAACTTTTTCGATTTGTGAGAATTAGCTATTAAAATTCAAAAGCTACAAGAAGCTTCTGCTTTTTAAATATGTTACTGCATGTTATTGTTTTTGTTGTTTGTTTTTGAGGGAAAGAGAATGGCTGGAACCTAAAATCGAGGTGTGGAGAGAAGCACTGCTGGGTCAGGGGAGGTCAGAGTCAAATAAAAGGTCAAGGTTAGAAGTATCACAGTGTCTAGAGATTTCCTCCCCCAAAATGAGTACTGATGAAACAATTCTTACGTACTGATAGTGACCAATTTGTTAGCATTTCAAACCTTCCAGTTCAACATATTACACACTGAATATGTACATGCCTGGTTCCCAGCTTCTGGAAATTAATTCGCTTTTGTAGACCTACCGCTCAGTTTAGGGCTTGGTGTATAATGGATAATAGTTATTTGTTTTGGCATTCATTCATTTATCCATACATTTAATAAATATGGAATAATTTATTCTAAGAGCCACAGACTATACTAGAAGTTGAGGCTTCGGCAGTGAGTAAAACAAATCCTTGATCTACTGAAGCTGGCACTCCAGTGAGAGGAAAGAGTTGATAAATGAGTAAACAAATGAACAAGAAATATCTTAAATGGTAAATGCTGTGGAGAAAAACAGAGGAAGGGCTCAAGAATAACTGGTAGTGGGGAGAGGTGCTAATTAAATAGGACAGTCAGGGAAGGTGCAGCTGAAGGGCTGACAGTTGAGCAGACCCAAATAAAACCCAAGGAAGGAGCCATGTGTCTGCTTGAGGGAAGAGGGCTCCAAGGGAGGCAGCTATGACTGAAAGACACTGAGGCAGAGGCATGCTTGGAATGCTTGACTAATGGTCGGGGGAACAAGGTGGGAGATCAGAGTGGGAGGTATGATGAGAGGCAGGGAGTGAGATTGTACCTAATGCCAGGTGCACAGTCAGATGAGGTCTAAGATCATATGCAATCCTACGGAAAACAAAGGATGCTATTACCAAATGTATAGTTATCTGCCAGAAATTAAAATTAACGTTAAGAACTTCCTATAAAATGTACCTCTTTCTCAAACGACTGTTTTTAAGTGAAACTTTCCACAGGCTCAATCTGAGGTCTGACACATTATTACATCTTCACAACCTGGCCAGTTCGGCTGCACTGATGGAGTATCTAACAGTCTGGAATAATTCAGTCAGCAGCTGTGAACTCCAATGATATGTTACCCTTGAGACAGTCTGATATTTGAACAGTTCCAAATTATTTTTCATTTAGCTGTATCTAGCAAATAACAATATGTTCAATGAGAGTAAGTTGGCTATCAAAACAAATGGTTTCAATTTTCAGGAAAAATGCTCTTTAGAAAAGGAATGTGTTTGGTAGATAGCATTTTAACTTGAAGGTTGTTGACATCCACCTAGCACTTTGTATGATAGCTGATATATAGATACACAAACAAAAAAAGCCTATAAAAATAACTTTTTAATTCTCTCTGAATAAAATGTATTTAATGAATTCATATTTTCTAGAGTACATTCAGTGAAAATTTTTAAATCCTTTATAGTTACATACTCCAAAGAGTTTCATGACCTAAATCCTGTATCAAAAACATTCAGTTCTTTAACAGCACACACATATAAATTATCCTTGAAAAAACCCTCACCTTAGGTAGTATTAATTATTTGCCTCAATGCAATATATTTATCTGACTAAAAATCATGTAGGCCTTTCATTGTTTCTATCTAGCATGAATAAAACTATTTCTGAAGTTATCTAAACAGTTTCAAAATGGGTAAAAAAATATGTGTAACACTAGTATATCTTATTTTATAAAATAATTTCTGATGAAATTCAAAGTTCTTCACTGTAAGGAAAGGTTAAGGCATCTTGACTGGAAATGGGGAATTTGGTATTCAGAAAAAAATGTTGCCTAATTTTGCCAGTTTTATAAAACAATATACCTACAGTCCCTTAACTCCAACATTAGGGCTTTTTGAACTCTGATAGCCAGACTCCAGGACAGAGTTGGAAGAGAAAGACTTTCAACTAAGCTATTTTTTGAATATTTATCTTTTTCCTTCTCAAGGGCTTGAAGGGTACTTTTAGGGCACAATTAAGTCTATCAATATATCTTACATTATCATTATCTTCTGTTACTTAGTCAATTAGGGTTTCAAATAGATAGATTTACTTCCTTTGACAAAGTACGTAAAATTCTGCCCCCAAACAACATCAGTATATTATAACTATCCTAAAAGGTGGCTTTGATACCAGAGAGAAAGAATGTGAGTACACAGTAGGATGTGACCATATGTTTAGATAAAACCAATGAAAGAAATAAATGAAGAATGTCAGAATGACTAGTTTAGTTTTGTAGCTTGACTCTGTGGTAAATGTGTTAGGAAGCATTAATGAGTATGCTGCATCTGCTATCTATGTAGCTAGCTAACTGTTCATTTGCTTACATACTTTGGTGGTAGAAGATATTTTTTGGTATGGTAAGGAACACTTTAAAAGAAATAAAATTAGTAATGTGTAGCTCTGATGCAACCCCTTGCCTTATTCTCTTTCTCACTGGGAATTGAGATATGGTAGTCTCTTTGGAGCAAATTGAAAGTATATAATATAAACAGGTAGAGAATGACAGATAAAGAGATTCAATGAAGAAGACACATTATCTCCTAGTAAGTGATCTTAATGCATCAGGATAGAAGATCTAAAGATAGAAGCATTCACATTGGAGTTGGAAAAAAGTGAAAAAATTTACAATATGTAGAAGGGTTCATACATAGGCAAAAAGCTACTTGCCTTCCATAAAAACAGCCTTTTAATGAAATAGCCACTCTGTGAAGGTTTTTCTCTTCCCGTAACAGTGACAAGGACTAACGAACACTGATTTAAAATAATTGCCCCCCAAATTTCTGTGTTGGCCTAAGATAGATTAGCAGGGACCAATTTACCCTTCTCTCTGAAACAAAAAAGACAAATTATATAAAATAACAGCTGTCAGTATATTAGAGGTCAGGCCATGGAAGCCCTGCCTGAGAGCTGGAGAACAAGCAGGTGACTCCTGATGACCTCAGCTCTCCATGTGAAGGACGACTGCAGTGTAAGCAGGGGAGACCAAGGCAGAGCCGAACATCTCCTGTGTTAAAGAGATTGACCTGGAGGCCCAGGGACACTAAGGAAGCTAGAGTTTTCAGGGCATGGTATTGGAGAAGAGAAGATGGACATAGAGACAACTCCAGAGGTATGTCAGAGGTCCCTCTTGAGTGTTCAGTTGAGAGCATATCAGCCTATGAGAGAGAGAGAGAACACTACCTGGAGCCAAGAAAAGAGCCACATCATGAGATTACGAAGGACTGGGCAAAGTTCACACAGGCTAGATTCAAAACCTCGTAGCTGAGGGGCATCAGTTAGACAATGAGAGAGATGTTGCCTCAGTAATGAGGAAAATTAATCTTAGACTAAATACTGCTCAGATCCTGCGTAACAGAAAATCAAAATGAGACAGAGGAGGACCAAATTATTTCCATGTAATGTAACCATCTCCCAGAACAAAGTCCATGAATATTTTTAAGATTGCAAAAATATCAAGCACCCATCAAAGTAAAATTCACATGTCTGGTAGCCAAACAAAACTTACCAACTATGTAAAGAAGAAGGAAAATATCACCCTTAAGGAGAAAAATTAGATGAATGAAATTTCACCCAGAAATGACATTATATTAAAATTAGAGGCAAAAGATTAAAACATATATTTTCAAGATTCTAGGTTAAACAACTAAAGATAAACATGGAGGATATTAAAAAGCCCAAAGAGAACCTCTAGATCTGAAAAATTAAAATGTCTGAGATAAAAAGTACACAGGGTAGAATAAGTAGATTCAACCCTGCTGAAGAAAAGGTGAGTGAGCTTGAAGACAACAATGATTACTATACAAAATGAAACCCATAGAGAAAAAAAAAAGCCAGAAAACCACCTGAAGAATTAGACAGAGCACCTGTGAGCTGTGAGCTGAATGTTAATTCAAACCCTAGAAGTGGGCAGGCAAGGACAGCTATTTGAATAAATGATGATCAAAGTTTGTCCAAAATTTATGAAAACTACAAACCCAGATCCAAGATGTTCAACTATCCCCAAGCACATTAAGTCTGAAGAAAATTAACAAAGGCACTTTTTAATCAAATTGCCTACAAAGTGATAAAATGAATATATTAAAGGCAGCTGAGACAAAAAAACAAAACAAAACACCATATTACATACAAAGGAAGAAAGCTAAAGATGAGAGCAAATCCTAGTGGAGCAGTGTGTTTAAAGTACTGAAATAAATAAATACTAAAGTATTGAAAATAAATAAAACTGTCGACCTGTCACCTTAGAATTCATTACTAGAGAAAATCCTTCAAAAATGAAGGTAAAAATGACATGCAAAAGCTGAAAAAAACTCATCAACAGCAGACCTGTACCACAAGAAAAGTTAAGAAAAATCTTTCAGGCAGAAGGAAGATGGTACCAGAGAGAAATAAAGAGCTACACAAAGGAATGACAAGCATATTATCTAATATGCTACGAGCCAATACTTAGTAACTAATTCCTAGAAATGGAAAATGTCCTACCTTGAAACAGTCAAGAAAGAGTAACCATCTCTCAAAGTTTCTCAGGATGTCTATAACACAACACAAACTGCACCTGCTTATGGATGCTCAGTGAAACAACATATGTTGTAGGAGAGGTTCCCAATAAAATGCTCATGGAATTTGAGTAATTCCAGTTGTCTCACACCAACATAATAGTTGCATACAAAAGCAAGCTATTTTATCAAAGAAAAAACCATTACATGAATGAACTATTAATTGTACAACTATATTGTACAAATATCTTTGTGGATTTAAACTATTTTACCATGCCCTGGCCTAAAAAAAGGGCCCTTTACATTTCCCATATGTCTCATCATCCAAAACTGGTTTGTGTGTCTCAGTGTGCAGCAGCAGTGGGGGAAAGAAGGGTCACAGAACGGGGAGAGAAAACGGAACTCATGTTGGGTATCTTATATTTATTCCCCAGGAAATTCAATGATAAAACAAAAGTCTATTAAATGTGTTAATTGAATCATGTTAAAGGCTGTTATCTAGGGCAGCACTTCTCACACCAGTTGCTTGTACATATCACCAGAAGATCATAAAATGCAGTTTCAGATTCAGTGGGTGGTGGGCCCTGAGATTCTGAATTTCTAACTTGTGGGGAACTACCTTTGAATCTCAGCTGCACCGCAAAGATGGCCGCTGAGAACCCTTTGAATTTCTGCTGCACCACAGCTTCCCGCTGAGTGTTCTCACTGTGCATGCTCACAACTCTGTGCGTGATTGGAAATTTGAAAGTCGCCTTGTTAGCATAAGGTGTAACCAATCAGAAGAGACCACACCCTACGCATTCCGTGTTCTGAGCTGCAATAAATGAGTTCCTGCTTCCACTGAGCTCCGCATCTGATTGTCTCTGGGGACAGTGGAGGCTGCGGAAAGGGCAGACAGTCAGCTCTTACCACCCTTGCTTTGCCTTGTCGGGGCGTGCTTCTCCCTCCCTCCCTTCCTTTCCCTCCGCTGGCACGGAGAGTCACAGAAAGAGCTAGTAATCCTGACGGTGAGCAGGACCAGCAGGGGAGAGGCTAGAAACCCTGACAGCTGGTGCCCCATGTGAGGAATGCCCAACAAGGCCACGCAGACCGGATCAACGATCCCTCGGTTGACGAACCTAAAGTGCGGTGGAGTGAGCAGTGGGTGATTATGTGGTAAGAGCATTCCCAGGAAAATGGGACAAGCAACTTTCTAAGGATGAACCTGCGCTAAAGGCGCTGATATGCTCAAGAGCCGAGGATTAGAACTCTCGGACTCTCAAGCTGAGAAGGTCTGGGAAGCCTTAGTAAGGGTGGCTCCTTGGCTTTCTGCTAGTAATCTTTTTGATCCTGTACTGAAATCCAACTTACAAAGAGGTCATTCAGCTTTTATATTAAGAAAAGAAAATATTTGAAAAACTATGACAGCATCTCTGCTTAGGCATGAGAAAAGAAGTGCTAGTGTTGGATTTTTGTCTCTTAGTAGTAAAATAAAACTGTCAGCTGTTAGGGTCTATAAATTTGTCTTTAGATTAGTTCTTAAGACTGGCTTAATATAGACTAGTTTTTTTGGAACCTGCAAAAACTATAAACCAAGATGTAAAAAAGCAATTTTTCTTCCTGAAAGACTTAACATTATATGTTCCAGCTTATTGATAGCAATTAAATATTAATGTTAATTGTATATAATTTAGTAACTTCTGAGACATACTGGTACGTATTTTGGTGTGGAAGGTTATCAAGTACAAGAATTTTATTCTACTAGGTGACAAATAATGGTAGTTTATAAACCTAAATGATAATCTTAAAAGTCAAAGTGACAGAATAAAGTTTACTTTGACCAATTTTAGTAGGTTACTGTATGTGTTAAGATCCAGAAGTAACCTTAAGTTTAAAATATTGAAATAGAACTAAAGATAAGGAAAACCTGTATATCTTGGGACAAAAGATATTCACATGTTAATAAGGCTCTGTTGAATGAAAGGTTTGATGAACACTTGATGTTTGATCTTTCCTTTTCTGAGAATTTATGGAAGTGTTTGCTTCAGGATATCTTGCCATGTGATTAAATTCCAGGAATTTTCATTTAGTTAAACTTAAGAGATAATTTTATATATAGCATTGAAAAAAGTTTTCTGACTCTTGGTAGTTAGTTCATTTTTCATATTATATGCAAATTTCCCCAGTATTTTTTTTTTTCTGCACAGAAATTAGTACAAAATCCTTTATTTCATTTCAGTTAGTATTTCATTTTTGTACTGTCCAGGTTACTATGCTTTTAGATTACCTTTCTTGCAGTTTTTATTGACAAATAGCAGTCTCCATGCTTTTGAAGACTCTTAGTGATATTGAGAAATATAATTTATTACAAGCGGTAAATTCAGCTCATGTTAAAAGAGAAATACATTTAGAGACATCTTGTAATGCATGGAGCTGTCAGTGTGAGTTGTTTTAAGTTTATCAGTTATTTCAAAATAGTGCAAATATTCAGAGAAATAACATAAAATTGCTGTTATTAGAGATTGAACAGTGTTTAAACTAACCCTAGTAATTCCTATCTATATAGAGGAAATTTCATACAAATCAACAAAGCTTGGATTTGTTGTATCCAGATTTGAGTTTCTGATTAGTTATATCTAAGTCTGATAAAACATTTAAGATCTGGAAATCAATAGATGCCATTGATTTTTTATATATGGTGTTTTATTTGTAATATATAAACCTTGTTTAATTCTAGGCCAGTTATATTTGTGCTAAGATTTTATGTTCCTGTTAGGTTAAGCTCTCAAATATTATAACTAATAGTTTGTTGGTTTAAACAAGTATTTGTTAGCCTAGAAGTATTTCAGTATAGTAGAGCACAAAACTGGGAGTTAAAACACCTTATGCTAATTAAGTATGTGATCTTGGACAAATAACTGGGCCTTAATTTCACATCTGGGAAATTAGCATGTTGCACATCAGTAGGGTGATGTTTACCACTTTTTTTAATGAACAAAAATATGGTGTTTTTGGATACTGCTTAAATCTAAGATTGTGACATTACCAGTGATCCTAAAATTCTTTATGAAAACATATTGGGGAAAGGAAGATACCAGTGACAATTTGGTTGTACTAAGAACCTCAGTGATCATAGGGGAGGCTTTGAGACCTAACATGCCCCTTTCCTGAGTGAAGCTGCACCCCTAATACTAAAGGCCACTGCCCCGATGACGCCCACCATTATGTGGCTCCCCGGGCCTCCAGTCAGGGTGGAGCAGTGGCCATTACCACAGCTAAGCTTCAAAGACTTAAAGAAATTACCCAAGAACAATTAAAACTGGGACACATTAGACCTTCCCTAAGCCCATGGAATAGTCCTGTTTTTTTATCCAGAAGGCTTCTGGCAAGTGGAGGATGTTACAGGATTTAAGAAAGATCAACGAGCGGATGGTTCCTGTGGGCATGCCCCTGAGGGGATTGCCCTGGATTCCATCGTTCCAAAAGATTTGTCCCTCATTGTGATTGATATTAAGGATTGTTTTTTCTCCATTCCCCTCAACCCCGCTGATTGTGAGAAGTTTGCTTTCTCCGTACCTTCCACCAATTTTCAGGGGCCTGATGAGCGATACGAATGGACAGTGTCGCCACAGGCATGGCTAACAACCCAGCCTTTTGCCAACGATATGTCTCTCAGGTTTTGCAGCCCCTTCAGCAGTGGCCAGGGGTGGTCTTATATGCATACATGGATGATATTATTTTGGGAGCATCCACTACCCAACAGCTGAGCTCTGCCTACCAGAAGCTCCAAACCCTCTTGAAATAAGGGGGGTAACATGTGTCCAGCAACAAGGTCCAGACCATGCCTCCCTTTGAAATACTGGGAGCGAGGCTTCACCTGGACTCTTTGGGTCCCCTCAAACCCCAGCTATCTATCAAGGACTCCTACTCCCTGGTAGAACTACAAAAGGTATTAAGGAAGCTTAATTGGCTACGACCCTGGCTCCACATTACAACAGAGGACCTTATCCCTCTCTTTGAGTTGCTAAAAGATAAAACTCCATCTGAGCTTGTTGTATTAACGGAGGAACATAAACAAGTATTTAGACAGATTCAATTAGCACTTGATAATGCCCAACTAGCCCGATATCAACCTGACTGTGACCTTTGTCTGTGGATTCTTCCTGGCTTGGAGTTGCTTACCACTGTCATCACGCAGCAAGGTAACCCTCTCCAATGGGTCCATGCATCAATAGGAGGCACTCCGCGAGTGTATGCCCAATTAGATCAACTGGCAGATCTTATAGTCAAAGGCAGAGGCACCACCTTAAGACATTATGGGAAAGACCCGGAAATTTTAACCATTCCTTATCATTTGTCCAATTTTGAATGGATCAAGCGAAATCACAATAGAGTGTCCGAGGCTCTGACGGGTTTTTTGGGTAAGATTGATTGCCATTATGGACCTGGCAGATGGGTTGCCTCCTTCTCCAAGTTAAGCTGGATCACCCCTAGACTCTTTTTGAGTAAGCCCCTTTCTGATGCCTTGAATGTGTTTACCGATGGAGGAAAAGAGGGGTCTGCTGTTGTTGTCTTTCCCCCTCCTCACCTCTCGACCAAGTTAAAAGAAACCCAACATTTTGAAAAGGTTACTGGCTCAGCACAATTTAAGGAGTTGTATGCCATAGCATTGGCCCTAAGTAAAATTTCTGAACCTATGAATCTTTTTTCTGATAGTCTGTATGTGATGAACTTGCTTCCCACCTTAGCTTCTTCTTATATCAAGTTAGATAAAAACCCCATAACCCCTTGATGATTCAGGTGAGATCCTTGCTAATAGCATGATCCAAGCCCATATTCTTGCAGCACCTCTGAGGACACCAAGGTTTGCCCGGATTCCTTTCCAGAGGAAACCTATTAGCTGACCAATTAACATCCTCTGCTGCTCAAGCCCTTTCCATGCAACAGGCCCAAGATTTCCAACGGGCCCAAGACCTTCATGAACTTACCCACCTAAATTGGAGGGGACTTCATCATAGATTTCCTCATATTCCTATTAAAGACTTGAAAAAAATTTCATGACTTGTAAATCCTGTTTGCCTTTTCTACAAATTCCACCCCTCCATTCCCCTGGAGTTAACCCAAGGGGCATTAAACCAAATTGTCTCTGGCAGACTGATGTCACTCTCTATGCAGCCTTTGGAAAACTAAAATTTGTCTTTGCTTCAATAGGTACATGCTCCCACACCTTCTGGGCTAGTGCCCATGGTGGAGATAAAGCTAAACATGCACAGAGCCATTTTTTACAATGTTTTGCTATATTAGGCATACCACATCAAATAAAAACAGATAATGGCCCCTGCTTTACTAGCAGGGTGTTGCAAGACTTTTTTAATACATGGCATATCAGCCACTCCTCAGGAATACCATACAACCCACAGGGCCAGGCCATAGTAGAGCATCACAATAAGACATTAAAAGACCTATTACAAAAACAAAAAGGGGGAATAAGCCCCCATGACCAATTACGGATGGCCCTACTTACATTAAATATTTTAAATTTTTCAAAAGATCAACCTCTAATGGCCTTTCAAAGGCACTGGACAAATCAAACGCCATATGCCAAAGTAGAAGTGTGCTGGAAAGACCAGCTGACTGGGCAATGGCGAGGACCAGATCCACTGATAAGTATGGGCAGAGGATTTGGATGTGTATTTCCTATAGGCAAACTGAATCCAATTTGGGTTCCTGCTAGAAACTTGAAATTCTGCCCTAAGACCACTGAGCAAGTGGAAGAAAGCCATGATATAGACTCTCCCCAAGAGGGTGACCTCTTGAGGGCCTGCCTATCCCTTCTTTTCCAGGACTGACCTTTTGAGAATTGCATAAGAAGAAAAAGAGTCATGAAGGCTGGGCTATTACTCCTGCTCGTGCTCACCATTGCTGCATCTGCTGCGGCCGCAACTGCTGCTACCATTGCCATAGTCTGGACAGTGACTACTGCTGCAGAAGTGACACTGTTAAGCCTTCAACAAGGACATCTTTGCAGTCCTATGTTTTCCCATGTATGTCAAACATTTACTACCATTAATGCTACTACAATGTTGAAGAATTACTGTGAATATTAAGGGACCATGGAATGATAAGATGTTAAAAATGTCTGCAATGCTCCTTCACAGTATTGTGAACCTTAATGCAACTGAGGTTGTAATCTTACCCTCTGCTTCCTGTTTTACCAGAGTATGGGAAGAAATAACTAGTTTGTTTAGTCTACCCAAGCTGTTATTAGGAGGTATAATAATTGTAATGTCATTAGTTATTTTCATGCTCATGCGGTGGTGAAGATCATATCAACGGCAACAGACATTACAGCAAAAGGTAATTATGTTAGCTCAAGTAATTGAAGAAGGAGTTCCCCATACCCCCAGAGTGTTCATGGGCATTTATGGCCCTACAAGAGGTGCAAGCGACCTCTTGAGAATGTCATTACTGGAAGTGCTAGGATGGTAGTCAATGATGGTAAGATCTCCTGAAAGATGGGGACAACCTAAGACAGGCACGTCCTAGAGTACAGGATGGCCTCTCTCATGGTCATACAAAAACAAAAAGGGGGAAATGTGGAGAACTACTTTTGAATCTCAGCTGCGCCACAAAGATTGCCGCTGAGAACCCTTTGAATTTCTGCTGTGCCACAGCTTCCCGCTGAGTGTTCTCACTGCGCATGCGCACAACTCTGTGTGTGATTGGAAAATTGAAAGTCGCCTTGTTAGCAAAAGATGTAACCAATCAAAAGAGACCACACCCTATATATTCCGTGTTCTGAGCTGCAATAAATGAGTTCCTGCTTCGACTGAGCTCCTTGTCACATCTGATTGTCTCCGGGGATGGAGGAGGCTGCGGAACAGGTGGACAGTCAGCTCTTACCTCCCTTGCTTCACATTGTCGGGGCGTGCCTCTCCCTCCCTTCCTTTCCCTCTGCTGGCTAGAGAGTCACAGAAAGAGCTAGTAATCCTGACGGTGAGCAGGACCGGCAGAGGAGAGGCTAGAAACCCTGACACTAACTAGCTCCCAAACATTAGGGCTTAGATAGTCCTCAGACTACACGTGGAGAAGCAGAGACCTGGAAGTGATGTCCATGAACTGCTAAGGAGATTTTGAGAGCAGTTTGGTTTCTTCCATTAGCTAGAATTTGGAAGACCCAATTCTTTGTGGTATGATATGTCTCAGCCAAAAGAAACACAAACATATGCACAGACACACCCACCCCTACCTTTACTTCAGTCATGAGCTAAATAACTATAACATATTTAGGAGCAGGGAGATTATTCATATGATTTTTTTAATGAAAGACTTTATAATTTTAAAACAGTTTTAGGTTCACAGCAAAATTGTGAAGAAGGCACAGAGATTTCCCATGTACCCCATTGTCCTACACATGCATTGCCTCCCCCATTATCAATGTCCCCCACCAGAGGGTATAATTTTTACAATTGATAAACCTATACTGACACATGATAATCACCCAAAGTCCACAATTTACATTAGGATTCACTCTTGGTGTTATATATTCTGTGGGTTTGGACAATGTATATTGATGTATTTCTACCATTACAGTATCATGTAGAATATTTTCACTGCTCTAAATATCCTTTGTGTACCATCTCTTCATCTCTCACTCTCACCCAACCCTGGAAACCACTTATCTTTTCACTCCCTCTATAATTTTGCCTATTTCAGAATGTCATATACTTGAAATCATATATTATATAGTCCTTTCAGAACGACTTCTTTCACTTAGTAACATGCAATTTATATGATTTTTACTTTTACTCCTATAAAATCTTGAAGAATACTGACTGCCTGGTACAATCAGCTTTTACTGATTCATTATAGATTCGAAAAAATATAAAAGGGCAGATTTCAGGGATATTGCATGAATTAGCAAGAATTCTTTCCTAGCAATCAATTGTGCTTGTTAAATCTTAATAAGCAGTCTCTAATTGGCAGAACTATGTTCTTGGCAAAGATAAATAGCCGTGCACTTCACTGCTTTAGCACTTGCCAGATATTCCTTCAAATTTTAACTATCAAAAGGACATATGAAATAAATGTATGATCCCCAAACTTAGAAACCAATGCATTGTATGTGTATTTTCTAAGATATATTTTCATGTGCTAGAGACAAAGAAACTCATTTTTTAGTTCATTACTTGCTATTTGACTTGTAAATATGTAACAAAGATACTCGAGTTGCAGAGCAATTGTAAGGGACAGCAGTGAAGAGTCCAAGTAGCAACTTCTCTATACCCACCTTCTTGTATAAAACAGACACCATTTCTAGAGAACAATTGATGTATGTAATTAAAATATGCTCAGGATTTGTTTTAATCATGTATGGTGGACATGGAGAAAATTGCATTTGGAAAGAAGAATTTATTTCTCACAATACCCAAGATAAAGGGGCATGCCACACAAGGCAGTGCCACTCAAGGAAACACTTGGGATGTCAAGAGACAGAGGAGGGAACGAGAAAACACAGTGCATAGTCTTCATTGTGGTTTCTGCAGGAAAGAACAGGCTAAGCAGGTTAAGCAAGTCTGAGCAAATTTAGGATAGCACAGTTTGAAAGCTTTCAGCAGGCTATGGGCTACAAGGGTGGCCTCAGTTGTCCGGTATCTGGTGCTAGAGTGATTTAGAGCAGGGGAAATACCAGCTTGGAGTGTGAGAGTTAGGTAAAGGAGGTGGTTGTGTGTATGGGCTTTGAACTGGTTGGTTTTGCCGTGAAAGGAATGCTAGCAGGTTGTATGCTATTCCTGTGAAATTAGCTGACTGTGTGAGGCACAGTCTCTCCCAGGCTGGCCAGCAAGAACCCCAAAAAGTCAAAGCATTATGAAATACAGAAAACACAAAATGTGATTAATACAGTGCATTAGCCACAAAGAACAAATTTTGCCTAACTAACCTCAGCCAGTTTTTCTTGAATAACAGTGGTCCTGATTTTGACCCCAGAAATTATCTTCATGCACAGATGACTTTGAAGCTCAGGGCCAACACAAACCTTCTTTGAATTAGGTTTTATTACTTTGTGTCCTAGGCAAATAACCATTTTCTCTGATAAAATGAAATCAGAATCACTATTAATTTCCAATGCTCTTATCTTCATGTATCTAAGGAAAGCAGTAAATCAAGATAAGTCACATTCTTCAGCTCACGTGACTTCCCTAGAATAAACTATAATTCATTAAGATCAAAAGGAAAAGTTTAAAAAATCAATATTTTTGTTCCATTGTAAGGCAAAGATGATTTCACATGAAACGAACCTTTTTTTGAACAGCATGAGGCCTGTTTTGTTTTGGAACAAATTAATGCTCAGAGACTACATTTGTCTCTGCCAGCAATTTATTAATATAGATTCACTGTGGGAATTTCACAAGCCAATAACATAAAGGACAGTGTCTTTTAATAAACCAATACAGAAATAACATATTCCAAAACAATGATAGATGAATCACACTATTGTTCCAGGCAAAGTGAGACGGAAGGAGCAAAGTCCAAATATAGTTGAGTTGTACTTTTACACAAGGTGGTACTTCAGAGAGATGGCTTAGCCAGCTGAGAGCTGAGACCCAGCTGCCAGGCGAGAAGTGCAAGTCCCCTATTGCCGGAGCACATTGCTGGGAAACAACAGTGCCCATGTTGATGGGCAAGATGTTCTTGGGGCCACAAAACAGCTTTTGCCACTGCTTGTAAAAGAGCCACCCTTACTGTGGTAGGAGCGAATGCCCCAGGGTTTTCAGAGAGCTATTTAAGAGGACAAAGCATCACCTTGCCCAGACCAAACACTCTGGGGTACTCCTCACAGACTCTTGGTATCTGTAGACTAAATGTTTCCTGGCAATAGTTGCTTCTCCATATATTTGTGTTCACAAGCCCAGCAGGGACCTGGGTTCTGACCAGCGAGAACAGATGGGGTGATGACATCCTGACACACTTCATTCTTAAATCAAAATTACTTCTAAGAACAACTATTTTTGTCTAGGTCATAAACAACTGGATTACAACAACTTCACATAATAATAAACAAGTGGACTTGAAATCATATCAAACCAATACACAACAAGATCCTAAAAGATAGTCCATCTTTGTTTCCTACTTGAACTATGAGAAAAATAGAAAAGGTACTGATTACAGTGGAAGAATGTACAGGTTGAAAATATAAAGAATAAATAAGGGTACTGATAAATTAATTAAGTGTTACATTGTGCTTCTGATCAAAATTCTTCATAATATATCATTTCTTATTTTTAAATAACCAACTAGAAAATTATGCTTTATCTTTATTCAAATAAAATAAAGTCATGAACTTCTCAGAATTTATTAATGTTTTTCTTAATAATCTGCTTCTGGAATACAGTTCATTTTTAACTTGCACAAATATTTAAAGCAAATATGTGTTTCATATTCTCATTTCAAAATGTGTTCCCATATTAGACACTTCTGATTATTTTTAATTGCCTTTATTTCATCTTTTTTGTTTTGACTTTCAAATTCCCTCACCACCTACAAACTCTCAGTTTTATTCTGCCTTCATCATTTCTCACATACACGCTGCCTTCTATTCTTTTTATCCACCTCAGTGTCCCTTTCCAAAGCCCTCTTACCTCTATTTTATTTATTTTATTCTGCCTCACCCTGTCTTTTTGTTTAGAACATTTCAAATGTGCCCACCTAACATCTCATACTTAGGAAAACTAGTCAAGGAACAGTATAGAGTCATTACAAAGAATTAAGAAAGTCAAAGTACTGATACAGAAAATGCCCGCAGTGTACAGACTTATAAAACAAAGTTCTGCTACACTTTGGCAAATATAATCTGATGCATATTAAAAAGTGTATAGGAATGTGAAGTAATGTAAAGATACTTGTTCTGCATAAGTACAAAAAAATGTGAAGGTATAGCCACAAAAGTGTCATCCAATGGGTAAAAACACTTATGGCAAATGAAGGGAAGTTTCTATATAATTAATGAAAATAAATAAATAATTTAATCATTCAGTGATCATTTCTGATTATGTATGTATGTAGCTTTTAAAGTAATGAGCATGGATTAACTTTTAAGCACTTTCTATAGAAGATTGTGAAGCCAAAATTTCAAAGACCATAAAGGGCATCTGATTTGCCCTGAATGTCAACTGATTCTCCTGGTTATTATTTTAACAACAAATCACTAAATGTAAATTCTCAAAATAATGCCTCTTATTACCTTCCAATAATTTCTTTATTTTCTTTGCTCTGCTTATCACTGGAACAGTAATTTTACATTTATGTTGCTAATAGACATGCTTAATAAAAGTGACATTTAAAGTTATTTACTAATAGTGCATCTCTTGCTTCTATAAAGATTTTTAGGATATACTAAAGTTTGTTTTGCAAAGCCTTTACCTCATTTTTGACATATTTAATTCCATTAAAATAAAACTCTAGTCCACTATATTTTAATGTTTTGTTTGACATTTTTTCTACATATCATCAAGCTACAAATGTATTTATCCTTTCAACAAGTATTATTAGGTTCCTGCAATATACTTAGCATCATGCCAAATTTTAAAAAAGGAACTAGTGCTATATCCCTGATCTTTGTATTTTAGACAAAAATAAACAAGTAACCAAACATATAAACAGGATAAGGTTAAGTAGCAATAACACTATGAAGAAAATAAAATGATGTGTGAGAGAGGATACCTAGGGCAGTGGAGGTCCAGACATAGGTTCTGTAGTCTAGTAGAGTCAGAGAAGTCGCAGCGAGATGATGTGTTACAGGAATCAGATGCATTAAATCATCTAGTTATTGTTGATGTTGATCAGGAATTTGGAAGTAAAAAAGCTAGAAAGTCTTCGAGCTATTTTTTTAAAGCATAGTAATGTGCTTTGTCTTTTATAAAAATCATTTGGTTATTCTTTGGAAAATGAATTTTAGAAAGCAAGAATGGAAGTAAACCACAATTGGTAACCATGTTAATGAACAGATCACCAGTGGGAAGACTAAAAACATAATAATGTTGGCTCTTCCTATCCAAGAACTTGATATTACCTTTGCATTAGTAGAATTTCCATGTTTTTTATTTTATACTGAAAGGAATCAGGATATGCCACCCCAAAATAAGCTACACCATGTAAGTATTAAACATGCATATTTATATAACTATAGAAATATAAAAGTATTTTGAACTGAAGGCATTAGAGTTGAAATCCCTTATCTGCCTAAAAAGCAAAGCCTCCAAAAAAACCTCAATTGTCATTAAGTTCCTCCACTGAAGCAATTCCAATCTCTTCTCAGAGAGAAGTCAGCACCACACCTAGGCAGATGTTGTCACAAATTATCTCCCACCTATTCTTCCCAAAAAGTCATTTGCTTTTCCATTACTGTACTTCTCCCCCAACTCCTTTTTCCCCCCTACTGTTAGATATATAGACCCTAAATTCTAACCATCCCTTTGAGTTACTGAATTTCTCCTATGTGGATGCACATGTACATGCTAATACAATTTGTATGAATTTCTCTTACCTTTTGTGTGTCAAATTTACAGGGCACCAGTTAGAGAACCAGAAGAAAAAGAAAATTTTTCCTTCCCTACACATAAAAAAAAAATAATTTTAACTTCATCTTTGTGTTGACCACACATGTACTATCTTTCTCCTTTATGATTGCATTTGGCTAGTACTTAATAGAATACTGAATAGTAATTTTGATAAGACATAACTTTATCTTATTTATAATGTTAAGCAATAAAATATTTCTTTTAGCCCCTATTAAACAGGATGCTACTTTTGTGTTGATGAATATTTATTCATGTTGACTGGTAAACAAATCTTTGTCTAGTTACTTTTTATTAGATTTTTTTCAAGAATGCAACTTAAATTTTATCAAAGTGTTTTTAATAATAGTGGGACTTTTGTTCTATTTCGCTCATAAGCGGAATGCACATTTTCACACTTCTTGCCAAATCTCAAAACATTTGATAACAAAAATATTGGCAAAAGTGATGGGACACTCTCATTTATTACTGGTAAAATAGCAGTAGGTACAACCACTGTAAAGAGTAATTTGCTGTGACTATTAATATTTTAAATGCTTTTATCCTTTTGATGCCGGGGTTCTTGTTCACAAAGCCAAAGAATGAGCTTGCAAACAGGCAAGGTAGGAGAGCAAGGTACAGGCTTTTATTTAGAGATAAAGTGATAGGACAGGGCTCCTGGCTCACGCCAGGAGGGGACAAGGGAGTCCCGGGGTGGTGCGTTGTCTAGGGGTTTTAATAGGCAAATGAGGATTTTTCCAGAACATGAAAAAAAGGCTTAGGGGTGTGGACTTGTACCACCTGCCCTGCCCTCAAGGTGGGCTGGGTTGTTCTCTGCTTGCTAGGGTTGTTTACAGTAAAGTCACAGGTTATCGGTTATCCTGTGAAACCCTTCCCTATTTGTAAAACCACTCAATCATTCTAGGCCAAGTTGCTCCTGGCCTGTTAACTTTTAACTGCCCTCACTGAAGATGTCTATATTCTTAGTCTGGTATCTTGATTCTAGAGGATTGGCATGACCTTGACTTTGCATAATGCTTAACACAGAGCTTCAAAAGGGACTTCTTTGCCCATTGCTGACTATAAATATCCTGCCCTGCTTTTTCCGGAGGCCCTCACCCTACTCTGACTACACCCATGGTCCCTGTCTAACTTTTTCCTAATAATTCCCCTTTCAACATTTAAACCTACAAATACACTTTCACATGAGTAAAATAACATAGGTACAAACTATCCCACTGTAACTGGGGGGATAATCCAGGGCAAATACTTTTGAAACCAAAATCAGTCAAAGGAAGAAATAAAGTGTATTTCTTACAAGCAGTTTTCCACTTCTGTTCCCCTCTGTCTCTTGTGACCAGGCTGTAAAAGAAGAGCCCCCCCCCCCAAAATCTCTCCAGTCCAGATAAGCCCTTGCTTTCCCTTGTATCTACCTACTCATATGGTGATTGACTACTCCTCTCCACCCCCTGGAAACACACTAAAGCCAGATGAGAGATTCTGGAAATACTGCAATTATACCCACACTCATCATGCTGTCAGATAAGACATTTGAAACAACTTAAATGCCCTTCAAGAGTGGTTGTGTTAAAACCAGTGGTACATCCAAACAATGAAATATTATGGTGTCTTTAAAAAGAGAAAGCCTGCTCTATATGCACAGATGAAAGACTATCTAAAATGCAGCAAGTGGAAAAAATGTTGAACAATTTATATAATAAGATACAGTTTGCATAAAATAAAGTATATACACACATATGCTATATATGCCATTATTTCCAGGAAGTATTTTTGGAAAAATATTGGCCAAAAATGGAAGCCAACTTGGAGGGAAACTAGGTAGCTGGGGGACAGGGGTTTTAAATGATTTATTTTCCTTGTAGGGGTTTTGTAAATTTAAAGATGCAGAATCTGCATATATATTCTATTCAAAAAATTAATGATTGGATTAAGCAATGCATTATTTAACAACTGAAATAAATATCTCCAAATGCAATTAGGGTAAATTATGATGAGCACCAAGTGGAAGAAGCCAAGAAGCTGGCCAGTCTTCAGCCTTCTTTCATTTCTGGGTTAGGAGCTTTGTGATAATATTTTCATCTAACATTGTTTTCTCATTTCAGATTAAAGCACCTATCAAAACCCTTTACCTTTGTGCTCTTGACAGTCTGTGATTAACATGTAGTGATACACTTAGAAAGGTATGTATGCTTTTGCTTTGTCTTATTTTTTGTGAGGGATTATGTAAGTGTGGCCCTCATCTTATTTTGATTTATTAAATATTGTTCCTGGAGACAGAGATATACGGCTGACCCCTTACTAGTTGTGTGACACTGGTCAAGTCTAAGTTTTCTTAACTGCATTATGTGGATAATCATTCCTACCTTACTGGATCATTGGGAGGAGTTAAAGTGATAATGTATACAAATGTTTAGCATGGTGTAAGCTTGTGCTGTTACATATACATGTTAATAACTGATTCCTATGAGATTTTCTCTTTATCTCTCAGTAAAATGAATACATCCATTTTCTTAATTGCAGCAATGACAGCTTAAAGTGTTAGATCTGAGAAATTTACACAAACAGAAATGGGAACCCTGACTTTGCTAACCATTTTGCATAGTTCCTTCTCAGGTAGAATTGGGTATTTATATGCAAAGTACATCCTCATTTTATTTTGATAACCTATAGGAACTGTGAATGTACATAATTCTAGGTCAACCTAAAAATTTGCAAGATTCATTTGAATAAAAACAAAAAAGTGAGAAAGATGGTATGTAGTCTTGAAATTCACTGCCAGTACCATATGTCACCTTCAGGTTATTCTTATTCAACTCAAGCCCATTTTCTCCCTCTCTCTGACGTATATCTGGCATACACACGATTTTATCCTTCTGTTATTTGCAGTATTTATACAACTTATTGTATACAACTTATTATAGTCAGGCATTCAAGAATATAACAATTTACTAGGAGAATTTACAATAAAACCCTGGACAAAAAAAGGCTGAATAGATATTATCAGAATGGATCAGTTTTAATTGCCTGGAGTGAAATGGCCATTTTATGGCAATATCCTTATTTTTTGTACAAGTTTATGCTTATCATTATTGGGAGCAATGACCATAGTTACATTATCTGGAAATACTTTATAGTTTCCTGAATATTCCCTTTCAGTGGAGGTATGTTAGTAATTTTATTTGTCCATTATTACTGCACTTATCCTACTATAGGGAGAAAAACAATATAATATGGTGTATACCTATCATTAACTTTTAAGATCTTTAAAAAAAATTGCATCTAGAGATGAGTATCAGATGATAGTATTATTTTATTCTTAGCAATACCTACAGATGAACATTTTTTGTCAAAATGAGAATAAGACAGATTGTAACATAAAGTGGTGATGTTTTATGACTATTGAAATATCCCAAATAGTTATTATTTGAAGAATCAGATTAAAATATTAATGTATGATCTACACATTTTCACACACAGAATCTATTTAATAACACTGCTGATGCATTTCCTCAGCAGTGAATGCAGCAGTAAATTTATGTATTCAATGAAATCTTTAAAACTACATTATCAGAGTGGGGGAAAAAATGGTGACATAAGAAGTGAGGCAGAAATCTCCTCCCAAAACCCTATATAATATGAAAATACAGCAAATACAGCTAATCCTAAAAGTGTGACCAGAAAGGAAATTGCAAGAGCCAGCCTGTATCTGGAAAAAGAGAGCTCATGGAAAAGGGTAAAGTAACAAAGCCAAATAAGGCAGGACCTGAGCCCTCCCCCCACTCCAGCTCACCAGCAGGAGGAAGAGAAACAGAGCAGGGAGGGAGTAGAAGCCCAGGACTGCTAAATACCCAGTCCTGGAGATCTACCCCAGGAACACAAACCCACATTGCATGGTGCTCTGGAGATCAGAGGGGTTGGAAAACAAAGACAGATGGCATACTTGGAGAGACTAAGATTCCAGCTGCCTGTGGAGAACAAGTTACCACAACCAGCTGCTCTGGAACAAAAGAAAGGTGGGCACTTTGAAAGAGTTTCCAACAGTGGGGGGGGGGTCCCAAAGGAGCAAGGATTACATAGAACTTGCTGCTCAGGAGAAGAGACAAGAGGACAAAACTGTCCCAGTACACTCAGCCCAGCAGGTTGGGGACTTTCAGGAGCTACAGGCACTCAATCCTCCTGGCTGACAACCCACGATGATATGCAGCCTGCTGCTCCTCTCAGTCAGTACCTGCTCACAAACTTGTTGCCCCCACCATCACGCCAGGCCGGCTGGAGGGCAGCCCCACCTATGGCAGCTACAGGGGCTTAATGCAGAGGCTGCCCCCTCCATGCTTGGCTCACTGGCCCTGACAGTGGAGGCAGGCATTGTGGCCAAGAAGCAGGAAAGAGGTCTTTCTTCCCAGGCAGGAAGGGAGGGAGAAGGGGACTAAGGGGTATTACGATTAGCACACATAATATAGGGGGAGCACAGGGAAGGCAGTACAGCACAGAGAAGACAAGTAGTGACTCTATAGAATCTTACTACACTGATGGACAGTGACTGTAATGGTGTCTTTTGGGGGAACTTGATAATAGGGGTGAATGTACTAACCACAATGTTGCTCATGTGAAACCTTCATAAGATTGTGTATCGATGATACCTGAATAAAAAAAAGTAATAAGCTGGCAAAATTTCCAAAAGAAAAAAAAAACTGCATTAGCAGGAAATTTCACCAAACTATTTTCTGCATCATCTGGGGCACATTTTCCATAATTCTTCAGGGATGGAGAAAAGACCAACATCTAAGGATAATTGATTCTACCTCCTTGATTCTGTCTCCTAACATTCTTTAAAAATTAGATGACTTTCAGCCATAATATTGTGAGTTCTGTAAGAAATAGATAGATATACCGCAAATGATTTTAAGTTCACTTATTTAAAATGTGTTTCTGGTGTATCTGTGTCACCTGCCAAGATGCATATGTTCTTCCTGGAGGGCACATGTGTATGTAGGTGTGAGTGTCTGGAAAACCAATATTTTATAAAAGTTCTCAAATTAAATTAATTGAATTCTATGTCGCATGCTTTCATTTTAGCCCTCATATTCCTCTTCCCCACCCTGACACTGACCGTCCTTGGGTAGTCACTGGAACAGCTCTTGCAGGATCGAGCAGTAAGCTGGTTTCATCTTCTCACCAGGTTTGCTCCTCAGACTGAGATTCTAAGCAAAGGCCATGTTATAAGATACCCATTAGATTTCCACCACTGATATTCCTTTCCCTAATGTTTTCCTCCCCTCTAGAGAACTTAAGGCAAATTTGTCTAAGGGTTGAATTAGTGTAAAAGAAAGTTTATAATTTATACAGCTTATCAAATTAAGTATTTATTGTCTCCAAATAACTGTAACATATATTTGTCCATGTAGACCAATACATATCCAAATATTTACAACCAACTTATCAGATGTGAATGCGACCAAACACAATGGGAAATGATGAATGGAGATCTTGACACACTGGCCGCCTGCTGATTTTAATTTAGGATTTCTTCTTGAAGATAATAAATAAAAATCCATATTAGGTGATCTTGGATTTCAAAATTCACATCAGTTCCCCATAAATTTCTCAAGTTATTTGTAAGCTCACTGTCCTTCCTTTCACATGCCTTAAAATACATCAGATAATATCCCAAATGATATTGTAAATTTTATAAATGAGTTTCTAAGGTTTGTAACTGTTGGCATATTTTGATTTTCAGGAATATTTTAATGATTAACTCACCACATAAACTTATCAATAGTTATCAATCATCACCATATAAAATGATTAGTTAGGTCCATCTATTTTTCACAGTTACTACATCACAATAGAAAATATGTCTAAAGCTGGACATTATATATTGTTTACACTTTTTTTTAAAGAAATTGTGTTAAAGAGGAAGTAGCAGAAAGTAAAAAAGTTATATCCCATCCAGTACATTTATGTAGTGGAAAGCTGCTTTTTTCTAGTTTGATATTAGAAGCTGTGGGTAAACTTGTAATCATTCCAGAATATCTCGCCTGGATTTAGTGCATCTGCATATCAACAGGCGTTCCTCAGGGGTGGATAACAGTAGCCATCTCCTTATCAGTGGTAATTACCTGGGTGACTGAGGGCTTCTCTGAACCTGAGAAGTTAGGGGGGAGAGCCGGTTTGCTTCTGCTGCAGCAGGAAAGAAAGACAGTCCCAGACTGCAGTTTGTTAGCAGCAAATGGGTTTTAAACTTTATTTCTCCCTTTGATTGATTTCATTTTTAGAGGTATTTTGCCACAGGATTTCCTCTCCCGGAGTTACATCTGGCATTAATTGGCAGGACTTCTATACCCTAAATCTCTCATAATGGGTGTGACCTTTGGGAGGGCTGCCCCTAGAGACGATGGGGAGAAGAGGCACTTGCATGAAGGGACACGTGTCTGCACTCATGTGGTCATGAGGGACCACCACCATTGCTGGCTGCACTGACCACAGCCTGTGACCCAAGCCAAAGTTTGCTGCTGCTGCCACTGCTGCTGCTCCTGCTGCCAGCTGGAGCCCTGTGGGCCCAGGAGGCCAAGGAGAGGCCCCGAGACCACAGAAAGGAGTGCCTCATGTGCTCTAAAGGGGGCTTACACCGAGTACTGCAGCAGCATGGGACAATAGTAGAGGGATCAATAGCTCTCCTAAGGTGGCAAATAGACTATCCTGGGCCTCTGCCTATATCAGAATATTGGTATTCCATGATTTGTGTGCATATGGCTACTGGACTACTGGTTGCTTTTCCTGCAGGTCATGCAGATCAACAAACCACCAAGAGGGGCCTAGAGTGTCTTTTTGCCACCTATGGCCGGCTGCAGGTGATTGAGAGTGATGAAGGTACCCACTTTACTGGACATGCGTTACAAGGATGGGTGCAGCAATTAGGACTAAAGTGAAAGTTTCATGTACCATATAATCCTACCAGGGAAGGCATAATATAGAGGCACAACAGTTTGTTGAAATCTGGCCTGAAGTCGGACACCAATAGTCTATGGGCTGTTCAGTTGGCTTATGGACAGTGTTACAGCATTTGAATGAGAAGCCATGCAAAGGAGCTTTGAGCCCTGTGGATATGCTAACCTTGCTGCCTCTCCTATACAAACCAAAGAGGAGTTATTGAAGCCAGGATATGGCCAGCAGCGCAACATCGTGCTGCCAGCCCCAACTGCATTAAACCCTGGAGACACTGTTTAATGGACATGGCCCTGGACATTTCAACACTTCTGGCACTTTGGGGGAAAGGCCTGGAAGCTGACCTCATGTGTATTCCTGGAGTAACAGCAGAGGGACCCCCAAAAATCATGGTAGCATACCCAAAATGTCCAGGAGGTAAAAGCATCTTACAGGGAAGTTTTGTTTTATCTTTATGGCCAATGTATATACCTTCCACAGCCCTATATATTGACCCATCTGTAACTCCCACAAGGATTGGGGTGAAAGTCTGGTATACTAGACCAGGACGAGTTCCCATTCCTGCCACTGTTTTAAAACAGGACCACTCTCTTGCATGTATCCTACCTGATGGACAAGATTTTCCCATGTTGCTGCCATTAAAACATGTATTTTATTGACCTTAAGTTTATTTTCTTCTACAGTCCTTGTAGCCTGGATAACCCCATGGCCGCAACTGCCATGTGATGATTTCCTTGAACCCTCTACCTCTTCAGCTACTGCCTGCCTATGGAATGGGTGAGCTGTGGACTTAATCTGCATAGGACTTTGACCCTAGCTAAATCCTCTGGGTTGATTATTATCATGATTTTATTGCTGTTGCTACTGTATGTCATTAGGCTGGTCACAATACTCCAGTTTTCTTGCCCAGGGACCATTCTGAAAGAGTGGGAATGAATAGATTGCAAGGTGAGATTTCTGGAGGGGTGGCCTGAGGGTAAAATTGTAGTATTTCTAGAATATCTCACTGGCTTTAGTGCATTTGCATATCCACAGGCATTCATAGGGGGTAGAGAAAAACAGTACATCTCTATATCAATGGGTAATTACCTGGGCAACTGAGGGCTTATCTCAACCTGAGAGTTTAGGGGAAGGACTGGTTTGCTTCTGCTGAAGCAGAAAAGAGAGATGGCCCTGGACTGCAGTTTGTAAGCAATAAACAAGTTTTAAACTTTATTTCTTCCTTTGACTGATTTTGGTTTTAGAAGTATTGTGCCTGGGGATTTCCTCTCCCTGGCCTTACATAAGCAAAGACTTGGAGCCAATTTATTACATAACCTAGATAAAAGCATTCAGATAAAGTAGGGTACTGATTCTAACCCAGTTTACACAGTGGCACATACAACCACAACCACATAAGCAGGCAAATATGTCCTGGTCAAGTCAAAGGCTAGGGCAGTCCCCAAATCTAGATTCTGGAGGAAGAGAAGTAATGAGAGAAAGCAGCCAGAGCTCTGCTGGAACACATTTTCAATACAGAGTAAAGATGGAGAGGGCTCTTTCACTACAGAAGATCGGGCACATACATATCTGTTTGCATGACTTCCTAGAATTTTGGACAGCACTATGGTTATCTGGTCCACTATAAGGGAATTTTGGAAACCTACGGACTTTACTCCAAATGGGTGTCTGTGCTCCTGAGGTTCTCCTAGATCAACATTCTAGTTGAGGTGCACAAATCACTGCTGTCTACACAGTGGTCCTAATCCATAGCAAGTAAGATAGAAATGAAGGCAAATATTTGAACAGGTCCCTGCACACTAAAGCCCATGGACCAGCTATAAGTTTTGGCAAATAAAATGCTACTGGAACAAACCCACACTCATTTGTTTACATATTGTCTGTGACTATTTTTGGCCTGTAATGGCAGAATTGAGTAGTTATCATATAGACCATATGGTCCAAAATGCCTAGGATATTTACTATCCAGTCCTTTGAAAAAATTCATCAAACTACCATCCCATTCCCTATTTACAAACATTAATAACAATTTGATACAGCTATGACATCAGAGCTATGACATCAAAGATATGATTATCTTTTTGGGGTGTTTTTTTGTACTTAAAAATTGTATTGGTCTACAATGGTCAACACACCTTCATGAAGTCTAAATAAGCTTTATGGATTGTTCCAATGTTGACTTCCTACTTTAGATGCGACAGTTATGCAAATGTTACCCTCCAGGGAAGCTGTGTTGAGTCAGGGTCTCCTCATACTTTTTTTTTTTTTCATTTTCCTGTAAAGCTTTAGGTATTTCAAAATGGAAAGCTTAAAAAAGTGTTAAAATTATTAAATTAAATTGCACTGTTTTCATAAAGTTTAGTTATGGGTAGCTTATATGATTACCAAACAAAAATAGGCATAATTTGAGATAGGAAACTAGTAAATGGTTTAATTTTGCTTGAGAATTTTAGTTATCTTGTTAAACTAGTATTAGAATCATGGCTTGGCAAGTTAAAAATACTTAAGGCTGATCAGGGAACAAAGACTTTCTAACCTACACTTTCAAGTTCTGTAATGAGACTGGGCTCACCCACCATGGGGTATCAGAGACTTGGGATTGATTTTGGGAGTGAGCCAGGCTGTTGGTAAGCTCCCAGATTCCTCTGAAGGGGATGAAAATTCTAATCATTGACTACCTAATTAGTGGTCTCTCCAAAGGATGATGACTATACCAGGTCCTTGCTGACAATTAATCACTGTTTACCTACTTGCAGATAATCAAGAATTAATATTAATTTAGATTTAAGCATGATTTTGAAGAACCTGTGTTCTAACAATACTCTTCCACTGTATTTACAAATTATCTTATTTATTGGAATAGTTTGCCTTTTGTGTGAGACACTATAAAATAGTTAAATACTTACAAAATTTTGTCAGTTTTAAGTATGATTTTTGAAAAAGCTGTGAAAGCTTAGACCAAAACAGTCTGCCCTGTAAAAGAAATAAAGATAGGCTCTGTAAGAAATACAGATCTTACTGAAATGAGAGTAAGAACATCTTTAAAACTCCACATCATTTGAATAAGCTACTATTCAAAATGGTACTAGTTACAACATAAAACTATTTATAGTGATAATTAAATATAATCATCTCCCTACAAAGATAATAACCAGCTGACAATTATGTGGCCATAAAGAAGTAAATCATGGACCTTTCTACCAAACTTGAAGAAATATATTTCCAAGAAATGGGGCAAATATTTGTGCCAATGGTGTTGAAGATGAAAAGCAACAGAATCTGTCAGTGGAAATTTCGAAAGTCTGTTTAAAGAAATTTATGCAGAAGTAGAGAGATGTCAAACTAATTGAAGTCACATACACCTAGAAATCAAGCAATATAACTGAACTATTTGCAGTCTAGAGAACATAAGAATTTTGCAGTTTTATCTTCTGACCAGAGTTAAGGTATACAATCACAATAACTAGAAATAAAAAATTAAAATGTTGGTAGATTTCTGTGAATGGACTTGTGATTTCAGGAATACTTATTTGTAGAACAAAATTAAAGATATAACATTCAGAAAACCTTGAGAATGTCAAAAAATATAATTTAGTTTTGGGGATATTGCCAATTTATAAATTTACCAGTTGAGACTTAGTAAAGTTTAAGATTCATCCATGTCTTTTCATAGTTCAATGTCATTTCTTTTTATCACTGCTATGGTTGAATGTCTGTGCCCCCTAAATTCATATTTGAAATCTTAAGGTAATGGTATTAGGAGGTGAGGCCTTTGGGAGATGATTAGGTCACGAGGACAGAGCCCTCTTGAATGCGTTCTGTGCCCTTATAATAAAGGCTCAACAAAGTCCCTTTGCCCCGTCCACCACGTGACGTCACAATGAGAAGACAGCCTTCAGGGAGGAAGCAAGCTCTCACCAGACTCCAAATCCGTTGGTGTTTCTAGAGATAGGTCCTTCAGAAAGAATTCAAGAACGCATACAGCAGTGTCTGAGCTTTAGGAGTTTATCAGAAAGTAAGAGTTTAAAGAAAAGTGAAAGTACATGTTCAAGAGTTGAGCGCAGCCAGACTAGAGTGTCTGGTGGAGGAGATAATAGGGAGCTTCTTTTCTGTAAAGGAAGACGAATATTCACTAAGTAGGGAGGGATAGGTTTCAAAGGAAACATGCAGAGTCTTCTCAGAGTTTGGGCTTGTTCCACCCTCACATCAGCACAGGAAGTTTTTGGCTATATTTGGTTCTCACTGGAACTGTTACGGCAGTTATCCCTGCAAACAGAATCGAAACCACAATGTTAACGTCATGTAGATGACAGCATGACGAACTTTGGGATGAAGTTTGGGTTAATTTTCCTCCATCTTGGAACTAGCTGGTTTTAGCTGGTCTGTTGTCTACTTTCTCACTCCCACATCCCCTGAGAACAGCTTATGCGGAATGTGTAGAATGTAAACAAACAGTCAGCCAAAGCCAGTGGCCCCAAACCTTCCCTGCTCATGTCTGGCTGTCAACCTACTTTAACTGGGACCATGAACTTGGACTCCTAACTCCAGAACTGGGAGAAATAAATTCCTTTTCGTTTATGAGCTTCCCAGTCTGTGGTATTTTGTTATAGCAGCCCAAATGGACTAAGTCAGAAATTTGGTACTGAGAAATGGGGCTACTGCTATAACAATTTCCTAAAAATGGGGAAGTGGCTTTGGAGAAGGGCAGTGGGTAAAAGCTAGGAGAGTTTTGATGTCCATACTAGAAAAAACCTACACTGTTATGAAGGAACTGTTAAAGGTGATTCTGGTGAAGGCCCAGAAAGAAGAGAGCTATAGGGTAAGCCTCAGTTTTCTTAGATAATACCTAAATTGTTATGAACAGAATATTGGTAGAATATAGGCAATAAAGACCATTCTGATGAGATCATAGACCGAAATGGGAGACATATTATTTGGATAATGGAAGAAAGGCCATCCTTGTCAGAAAGCAGCATAGAGCTTGTATTCCTATCCTAGTGTTTTGTAGAACTTTCTGGCAGTTAAATTGGGTATTTGACTGAGAAAGCAGCTATGCAAAGTGTTCAAAACCCCTTGCTTTTCCTGAATGCAAGTAAAATTAAAGAAATGACTTAAAGATAATACTGTTAATCAAAATGGAAGACGACTTAAAAATGTGCAAAGTTCTCAGCCTATTATATTGAAAGAGATAAGACAGCTTATCCTAAAGAAAGTACAAAAGGTGTGGCAAAATTTGATAAGGATGTTCGTATGGATTGGCCAACTCAACAGAAGCTAGGAGCCAGTCATCAAGACACTGGGAGACTAGTTAGCCATCCAAACATGAGCCAGGATGTATCGTCTAATAATAATGGAAAAATGACCAAAAGGCAATTTAGATATGAGAATAATTTAAAGGAAAATCCACAGGTGCCTGTTGGACGTCAGTGTACCTTGCTTGCCTGTCCATGTCTCATATCCATGCTCTGGTGTTGAGATCCGTGGTCACCCTAAGTGCAGGTGCTATAGGTCCAGGTGCAGTATTGGCAACAATGATCACCTCCAAATGGTGAAGGCCTCTGGCAGCAACTGCATGGCACCATCTCTGCCAGAGCAAAGAATCAACAACCATGGAGACATGGCTGCTCCCACCAAGATTTCAAAGGCTATCCCCAGAGAGCCACAGAGCCAAGGTGGAGAATTACTATGGAAGCAAGGCCACCAGAGAGAGCCCACACTAGGGCAATGGCCCTGGAAGCTGCCAGTTATCATTTTAGCAGCTAGAGCCACAGGCACAAGACTCCAACCGAGCAAAGCCATGGGGACAGGGCTGCCCAAAGCTGTGGAGATGGGCCCACTTGAAGCTCTGGGGGCCCAATCTCACTCTAGTGTGTCTGGAAAGAAAGACTATAGCTCTGGTAGTCTGGATGGTGGGGCTCTGAGATAAAGAGGATTATTCTCAAACCTTGGGGTTTAGTGTATTTACCCTATTGGGTTTTAGACTTAGTTCAGATCTGTTAACTCCTTTTTTCTTTCTTATTTCTCCCTTTTGGAATGGAAATTTCCATCCTAGGCTTGTCCCACCATTGTATTTTGAAAGTACATTACTTGTTTGATTTTTAAAGATTCACAGCTGGAGAGGAATTTGCCTCAGAAAGAATTTTTACCCTGAATTTCACCAGTATCTGTTATATATAGATGATATTTAGATAAAGCTTTCAAACTTAGACTTTTAAATTGATATTGGAACAAGTAAAGACTTTTGAGGCTGTTGAGATGCACTGACTATATCCTGCATGTGAGAAAGGACATGAATTTTGGAAGGCCAGGGGAAAATGTTATGGTCTGAATAATCATATCCTCCCCAAATTAATATGCTGAAGTATTAACCCCCAAGGTGATGCTATTAGGAGGTGGGGCTTTTGGAAGACAGCTAGGTCATAGGGTTGAAGCCTCATGCATAGGATTAATGCCCTTATATATCCCCACAGAGCCCCTTGGTTCCTTCTGCCACATGAGGTTACAGTGAGAACGCCATCCATGAACCAGAAAGCAGGCCTTCCCCAGACACTTAATCTGCTAGTGCCATTACCTTGGACTTTCCAGCCTCCACAACTGTGAGAAATAAATACTGGTTGTTGATAAGCCTCCCAGTTTATGACATTTTATTGCATGTAGATTAGTCCAGGTGATTAGGACCATGTGATATGAAAACAAAGACAATTTAATCTCTTTCTTTCCTGTATGTGTATCTTTACCTTTCTGCTTCTTGAATTAGCCAGGACTTCCAATACAATGTCAACTAGGAGTGGGCAGAGAGGACACACTTGTCTTGTAATGAATCCTAGGTAGAAAGCATCCAGTTTCAGGTATGCTGTTAGCTGAAGGCTTTATACAGATGCTCTTTATCAAATTGAGAAAAACTAACCTCTATCCCTACTTTGAGAACTTTTATAAATAAATGAATTTCAATTATATCAAACATTTTTTCCTGTTTCAATTGATCTGCTCACATGATTTTTTTGTTCATTAGACTTTTTGTGTGGTGGGGTACAGTGACTGATTTTTGAATGTTGATCTAGCCATGAATACCTGGACTAAATCCCACTTGGTTGAGACACTTGTACAAATTTTTGCATTAGATTTGGTAACTTTTTAAAAATATTTGTGTATGTTCATAGAGATATTGATCACTACTCTTCCTTTCTTATAATATCTTTTTCTGGCTTTGATATTATGATGATGCTGGTCCCATGTAATGAATTAGTGTTCCCTCTGCTTCTATAAGAGATTTTAGAGAATTGGTATAATTTCTTCTTTAATGTTGGATAGAATTCACCATTAAAACTAACTGGCCCTTAAGATTTCTTTCTTGGAGGATTATTAGTTATTGATTAAAATTCTTCAATTGATATTGGCCTATTTGGATTACCTATTCTTGTGTGAATTTGCTAATTTGTATCTTCCAAGTAATTGTGTTGTTTCATATGGTTATCAAATTTGTGGGTATAGAAATGTTTATAATACTCTATTATCATCCTCTTAATGTCCATGAAATCAGTACTTACCTTGTACTTAGGTTTCATCAATTTTCTCTGCTACTATCCTGTTTCCAATTCATAAATTTCTAATCTAATTTTTATTATTTCTTTTCTTGTGCTTGTTTCCTGATTAATTTGATCTTTCTTTAGTGTCCTAAGGTGGAAGACTAGGGTATTGATTTAGCATCTTTCTTTTTTTTAAATATATGACTTTAATGCAACCCTCTCTTTCAAAATGCTGCTTCACTGCATTTCACACATTTTAATTTATATTTTCATTTTCTTTTAGTTCAAAATATTTTTAAAAAATCTTTGTGACATCTTAATTGATCTATAAGTTACTTAGAAGTCAGTTTTTGAATTGCTAAATGTTTGGAAATTTTTCTTCTGTATTAATGTTATGAATCTCTAATTTTATTCCATTGTGGTCAAGAGCATATTTTAATGGTTAATGCTGTTTTAACTTTAATAGTGTGTACTCTGTGGTCCAGAATAATGTCTATCTTTGTGAATATCCCCTGTGAGCTTGAGAAGAATGTGTATTCTGCAACTGCTTGCTGGAGAAGTCTGTAAATTTCAATTAGATCAGGCTGATTAATAGTTCAACTCAGCTTAACTAAAGCCTTATTAATTTTCTTCCTGTTGATCTATTAGTTATGGAGAGTAGAAGACCTAAGTCTCCAATTATAAGAGTGGATTTATTTCTTCTTTTGGTACTATCAGTTGTTATGTCTCCTTAGAGTACAATTATATGATAAAGGAGCCATGGATATACAATGGGGAAATGACAGCCTCTTCAACAACTGGTGTTGCCAAAACTGGACAGCTACATGTAAGAGAATGAAACTGGATTACTGTCTAACTCTATACACAAAGGTAAACTCGAAATTGATCAAAGAACTGAATGTAAGTTTTTTTTTCATTAGCAGTAGCATGGTACAACATTATCTTTTTACTTTTAATTTATGAGATTCTTCATTTTCAAAGTGGGATTCCTGTTGACAACATTTGTAGTTAGATCTTGTTTATTTTCTCTGGAAAATCCCTTTCTTTCAATTGCTGTATTCAGATAGTCATATTCAAAGTGTTTATTGATGTATGTAAGATTAATATCAACCATATTTGTAACTGTTTTATATTTATTTCCAGAGGCTTCTTTTTCTGCCCTCTCTTATTTTAATTAAGCATTGTATATGATTTTATTTTATCTCTTCTCTTAGCCTATGAATTATACTCTTTTTAAATTGGGGGGTTCCCTAGAGTTTTCAACATATATTATTAACCAAGGTAAATATAGTTTCAAATACTATTACACTTAATATGTAGTTGTTGCACCTTATGATAAAATATTACCAAGTTTTCCCTCTTTTCCCTTGGGAAATTGTTGTCATTCACTTTACATATCAAATGTACTAGAGTCAGTCCACTGTTAGTGTTATTATTTTAAAAGAAGTTATATTTTAAAGATAACTTCAAAATCAGACAACACAGAGATAAAAGTCATCCAAACTGCTAAAGAAGTAAAACTGTCACTATTTGCAGATGACATAACATTATACATAGAAAACCCCAAAGAAACCACCAAAAAACTACTAGAACTAATAACTGAATTCAGCAAAGTTGAAGGATAAAAAATTAATACACAGAAATCTGCTGCATTCCTATACAATAACAATGAACTAGCATAAAAAGAAATCAGGAAAGCAATTCCATTTACAATTGCATCAGAAAGAATAAAATACTAGGAATAAAGCTAACCAAGGAGGTGAAAGACCTACACCCAGAAAACTATAAGACACTCATGAGAGAAATTAGAGAAGATACCAATAAATGGAAATACATCCTGTGCTCATGGATAGGAAGAATTAATACTGTCAAAATGGCCATCCTGCCTAAAGCAACATACAGATTCAGTGAAATCCCTATCAAAATACCAACAGCATTCTTCAACGAACTAGAACAAATTGTTTTAAAATTCATATGAAACCCCAAAAGACCCTGAATAGTAAAAGCAATCCTGAGAAGGAAGAATAAAGCTGGGGGGATTATGCTCCCCAACTTCAAGCTCTACTACAAGGCTACAGTAATCAAGACAATTTCATACTGGCACAAGAACAGACCCATAGACCAATGTAACAGACTAGAGAGCCCAGATATAAACCCAAGCATATATGGTCAATTAATATGCAATAAAAGAGCCATGGATATTCAATGGGGAAATGACAGCCTTTTCAACAGCTGGTGTTAGCAAAACTGGACAGCTGCATGTAAGGAATGAAACTGGATTACTGTCTAACTCCATAGACAAAGGTAAACTCCAAATGGATCAAAGACTTGAATGTAAGTCATGAAACCATAAAACCCTTAGAAGAAAACATAGGCAAAAATATTTTGAATATAAACATGAGCAATCTTTTCCTGAACACATCTTATCAGACAAGGAAAAACAAATAAAAAATGAACAATTGGGTCTACATCAAACTAAAAAGCTTTTGTACAGTAAAGGACACCATCAGCAGAACAAAAAGGCATCCTACAGTATGGCAGAATATATTTGTAAACAACTCATCTGATAAGGGGTTAACATTCAAAATATATAAAGAACTCATATGCCTCAACACCCAAATAAAGCAAATAAACCAATCAAAAAATGGGCAGAAGACCTGAACAAACACTTTTCCAAAGAAGAACTAAAGATGCCCAACAAGCACATGAAAAGATGCTCCACATAGCTAATCATCAGGGAAATGCAAACTAAAACCACAATGAGATATCACGTCACACCAGTTAGAATAGCCAGTATCCAAAAGACAAGAACTAACCAATGTTAGTGATGGTGTGGAGAAATAGGACCCCTCCTACACTGTTGGTTAGACTGCAAATTTATGGGGATCCCTCAAGAAACTAAAAATAGAAATACCATTTGACCATTCCTCTCCTAGGAATTTACCTGAAGAAAATAAAATCCCTGATTTGAAAAGATACATGCACTCCTATGTTTATTGTTGCACTGTTTGCAAAAGTCAAGAGCTGGAAGCAACCTAAGTGACCATCAGTAGATGACTGGATAAAGAAATGTGTTACATATACACAACGTAAAATTATTCAGCCATAAAAAGAGAAGATATCCTGCCATTTGCAACAATGTGGATGGATCTAGAGGGTATATGCTCAGGCAATAATCCAGGTGAAGAAAGACAAATATCATATGATTTCACTTATTTGTGGAATATAAAAATGAAGCAAAACAGAAGGAACCAAACTGCAGTAGACTCACTGACACTGAGAAGTGACTAGTGGTTATCAAGGAGGAGGCGAGTGGGTAGGAGTGGGGAAGCGGGGGGGGCACTGCTGAACGACTGTGATGTACATTTCATTTAAAAAATTAGTGCCTCTGACTTTCTGATTCAGCAGTTTACCTCCTAGGAATTTACTCTAAGGAGATAAATAATCAAGGATGTTGTAAAGATCTTTCAGATAAATTAAGAAAAAATTTATGTTACCTAATTATTCCTTTCGTGATGTTTTTTCTTTGTATTGATTTAAGTGTCTGATCTATATCATTTTCCATCTGTCTGAGGAAAACCTCATAATATTTAATATAAGATGCATCTGCTGATGATGAATTCCCTCAGTTTTTTCACTTCTTCATTTTATAAAGGATAATAATTTCATATTTATGTGTGATTTTTTCACCATTTTATAAATTTCAGTCCACTCTTCTTTTTTGCGTGGTTTCTCACAAAATCTGCTATAATTCTTATACTTATTTTGCTCTAGGTAAGATGTTTTAATACTGGCTTCATTCAAGATTTGTCATATATCTGATTTTTGGCAGTTGGAACACCATATGCTTAGGTACACTGTATATATAAATATTTTTTCTAATATAAACATGAGCAATCTTTTCCTGCACACATCTCTTTTCTGAGTTTACATGATCTGTGGTTTTTATATCTGTCATCAGTTTTATGTTTTCTGAGTTTACATGATCTGTGGTTTTTATATCTGTCATCAGTTTTACAAAGTTGTCAGTCATTATTCATTCAAACATATCTTTTATCTGTTTTTTATTCTTTTCTTTATACTAATGACACCTATCTTTTAAAGTTGTATGATAGTTATTCGTTATCTTCTTCTGTTTTGTTATATTCTTTTTTCCTTTGCATTTCAACTGGGGAAATTTATTTGATTTATTACCTTCAAGGAAAGGGTGAGCCTTTCCTCACCCATATCCAGCCTACATATGAGCCCATCAAAGGCATTATTTATTTGTTTCAGTATTTTTTACTTAAAGCGTTTATTTTGAACTTAGAATTTCCACATCTTTGTTACATTACCTATCTGCTTTTGCATGTTATCAAATTTTCCTTTGGAGTCCTTAACATATTGATCATAGTTATTTTATAATCATATGTATAGTGTTTTATTGAGTTCTATGGGTCATTCTAATAAATTATCAAATCCAAATTTGTAGCCAGTTGGTTAGAAAGGTAAATGGCCTTGAGAACCACATAAATTGCAGCTAGTCTGTGGCAAGGGTAGTCTTGTTTTGGACTGTGCCCTTAAAGTGTAGAGTCTAGAGTAACTCTAGGGAGTTAATGTCAGAACTGCATTGCAATATTACTGCTAGTCTATATGAATACTGCAGTGTATAGAGATCACACTACTATAGAGAAGTATAAAATATGGAGAGAATTCTTCCTTTTTCACCCATGATGGCCATTGTTTTGAATCAAGGAAGTCACATTAACTGAGCTTAGACAAGATCTCAAGATGCCTTAGAATCCTCCTCCGACCATAAGTGACATGACCCCTTGGTTCAAATCAGAGGTTGTTCATACAAATTTGACCTGCTCTTTTATATAAGCCAGACAATACAAGTCACCCTATGAATGGACAACACTAGTAAGTCATGTGTTCAACCTTACCTCAAGCAATTCATAACAAAGCACTAGGACAAGTGTCATTCTTATGCTTCTCAATATACTGAAAATCATTGGTCAAAAATACTGTTTCTCAAACTAATTTCCCCACAGGTAGACACGTAGTCTAAAGACTTATGGGTTAGGGAAGATAAAGCAGTCATATTAGGATCTAAATCTTATTTTGTATTGTACTATCAATAATAAAAATAATACTTTATAGTTGTAAAATATGGGTTCCTGCAAAATTAGTTGGACAACAAATAATTAATAAAGCACAAACAGGTATAACTTAAACAAATAGTTTTTTAATTCCTAAGGATTAGGAGGTATATCAAAAGGATATGAAGAGGATATCCACCAAGAAAAGGGACTATAAATCTATAGAGTGGTATAGGAGACACAAGTACTCATGCTAAAAAATGCATTATAGTTCTGGGTGCTTATACATAAAATGCTCACAAATCTAGAAGTGTGGATTACTTGTGGCATTTGAGATAAAAATACATGTAGATATATATTCAGCTCATTTAGAGCTATGAATGACTGCAGACATCTCCAGATGAAGGATTGTTATTGCTCTGTCATCAATAATATAGATATATTAGGCAGAAAAATAGGTATGAGCAAGTGGAGGGAGAATAAAGCCAGTGGATCCCACTAAAAGGGACTGAAAGAGTTAACCAGATAAAACCAGAGAGCCAGAAAGGACTCACATAGTTAATAAGTTAATTAGTTGACGTTCCAAAGGCCAGGAGCAACTTGGAATGTCTGGATATTCCCCAGATAAAGAAAAGTTTCCGAGCACAGCCCATGTCTTCATAGTACCAACTTGATCATGCCATTGTAAAATCTACTTAACTGCAAAAAAGGCCCAGCTTATTCTTTAACTTAACCAATATTCCATTTTTCCTCTTCTTCCAGCCCCTTCATTTCCATATCAGTGGATAATTACCTGGGCAACCAAGGGCTTTTCTGAACCTGAGAGGTTAGCGGGAGGCTTCGCTTGCTTCTGCCAGAGCAGGAGAGAGACGGCCCCGGACTGGACCACAGTTTGTAAGCAATAAAAGGGTTTTAAACTTTATTTCCCCCTTTGACTGATTTCGGTTTTAGAGGTATTTTGCTCCACGATTTCCTCTCCCCAGAGTTACATCTGGTGGTTGTCAGCTGGACCTCTGAACCCAAAATCTGTCTAAATGGGTGCAACCGTTGGTCAGGCTGCCACTAGAGATGATGGGGAGATGCCAGGAACCCCCCTATGGATGGTGGGGAGGCCCCAGTGGATGCAGTGGCAGAGGGTGCAGCTTCACGTGTTATTATCCCCACAGCTGTGGGGCTTCCAATTTGGGAGCCTAGTGGGGAATTAGCCTAGGGTAAAGCACCTCCTAGTGGGCTGGGACCTTCCCCAGAACTGGGGAAGGGTGGACACATTGGAAGCCGCAGAATTAGCCCTCTGTGAGATAGAAGACTGCTTAGCGGCCCTGAGTGGCCATGTAAGTAGCTGGCATTGTTGGGTCTCCTTTCCTCGAGATAGTGGAAAATGTTACCAAGGAGAGAGAGAGAGAGAGTTATACAGGATAGAGAGAGGGCTATCGAGGAGAAAGGACTATCGAGAGGGTCAGCGAGGAGAAAGAGGGCCTTAGGCAAAAGAGATACACACTTCAGCATCGCTTGGAGGAGCTGGGCAACAAACCATGGGATGCCCTTAAAGAAGAGACACAGTTACTGAGAAGACAGGTCATGGTCCTGGAAGATTCCTTAGCTGTGGTAGGGGTGGTGGGGGTGGGGGCCGGCAGGAGAAACCACGTAGCAGGAGGTCACGGGGGAAGGGGAGGAAAGAGTGGTGCCTTCAGCCCCAGAGATGGTGGAGAAGCCGAGGGGAGAAGAGGAGGAGGCAGGGCCATGGGCTGATCTGCTGCCGAGGCCACAGCCCAAGGTACCAGCCTCTCCTGTATTAAAGGCCCACTGGCTATAATTAAGAAAATAGAAACGAAACAATTGCAGGTTCCTCAGGGGGAGAAGCTGCCCCCTCCCCAGGTTGTGGAGCATTCCATGCTTCACCCCTATACTCAGGATGAGATGGTGGACATGAGCGTCCAGTACAGGCAGAGGCAGAGACCATTGGAATCTCTGCCTACGTGGCTTTTACGTCTTGTCAGGTACTGAAATGAGTAGACTGACTTCCCTGATGACTCACCCTTCCCTCCAGCAATGGTTACAAAGTGCCCATTACACCTCAGGGAATCAGACACTTCTGGAATGACTGACAGCTGCTATGCAGAGATCCAACAAGTATTGCAGGAATTGGGTATGAAAAATATCATCTATAATATGGACCCCAGGCCCCTGATGAGGAGTTGTTCACTATAGGAATGAGAAATCTGGTGCTGCATACAGCTCCCACATTTCTCTTTGGGTCCCTAGTGACTATTCGTGCCCCCCACATCTGGCAACCCATAAGTGAGGCTACTTGTACTTTAGTCAATCTGTAGGAGGTTGAAACAATAAGGGCATGGAAGGAAGTATGGGCTACGACTGATAGGAGAGTGCCCCATGAAGGTCCTGAGGACCCGGATGTGGGTCAACTGGATAAAGGCTGGGGTAGTGAAAGAAAAACTTGATGTGCAGCCCATAGCTCTTGTTAGAACCGTGGCACCAATTAAAGCCAGAGCAGCAGTTCTAGCCGCTGAGGTCCAGGACAAGGAGACCAGAGTCAAGGCCTCGTGCCTGACCTGTGTCCATTCAAAACATCTTGGGGGACAGTACTCAGAATTCGCCTGGGCCGTCACCCCACAGGATTGATGAATGGGCACTGTGGTTTGACTGAGGGGGGTGTCAGGTTCCCAACCTTGGGGGACATGATGGGGACCAGAGGCCACATGTAGAATTAGCAATTCATTGGTCCCCTGTGAATGTACAACATGCCCTGGTGCTGGTGGACACAGGAGCTGTGTGTTCTCTGATTCATGGCAACCCCGAGCATTTTCCCAGGCCCCCTGCTGTGATAGATGGCTAAGGATGGTAAGGAAATTAGAGTGAAGAAACCAAAATCTCATTGGGGATGGGGTGTTTACTCCCAAAGGAGTATACCATGTACATTTCCTCCATCCCTGAATATATTTTGGGGGTTGATATGCTGCAGGGCCTGTGATTACAGACCACTGCAAGTGAGTTCAGACTGAGGGTACATGTGGTAAAGGCAGTTCAGAGCAGACATGCTAAGCACCCACCTGTAGCTCTGCCTGTCCCTCGGCAGGTGACAAATACTGAGTATTAATTTCCTGGGAGGCACAAGGAAATTGGAGAAACTCTACAGGAGTTGGAGAAGGTGGACATCATAAAGCCCACTCATAATTCTTTTAATTCCCCAAAGTGGCCATTGAAAAAGCCAGATGGCTCTTGGCATATGACCACGGACTACAGAGAATTGAATAAATTCACACCCCCTTTTGCATGCTGCTGTCACCTCTATAGCAGCCATTCTGGACGCGCTCAGCCATGAGCTGGGAATGTATCATTATGTTGTAGACCTTGCTAATGCTTTATTCTCTACTGACATAGCACAGGAAAGTCAGAAGTTTGCCTTCTCATTGGAAAGCCAGCAGAGGACATTCACTGTCCTTCCACAGGGATCCCTCCACAGTCCCATCATCTGTCATGGACTTGTAGCCCAAGACTAAGACTTGGCCACATGGAAGAAACCACAAATGGTGCAGTTGTATCACTACATTGATGATATTATGCTGAAGTCTGATTCTCTTTCAGATTTAGAAGGGACAGTTCCTAGACTACTGCAACATCTACAGGAGAAAGGATGGGCTGTGAACAGCAACAAGGTTCAGGGACCTGGTTTGACTGTAAAATTTTCAGGGGTTTTCTGGTTGGTTAAAACTAAAGTTATCCCAGAAGCACTCATAGACAAGATCCAGGCTTTCCCCACCCCTACTACTATGGCAGTATTACAAGAATTTTGGGGTCTTTTGAGCTTCTGGAGAGTGTTTATCCAGCACTTGGCACAAATTCTGAAGCCCTTATACCTGTTGGTATGAAAGGGTATCAGGTGAGACTGGGATGAAACATGTGCAGCTGCTCTTACTGCTGCCAAGTGAGCAATCAAGGCCATATAGGCCTTGAGTGTAATGGAATCATCAGGCCCTGTGAGCTAGATGTTCATGTAATCAATGATGGTTATGGGTGGGGCCTTTGGCAGTGGCTTGATGGAAACATCAACCAATTGGATTCTGGTCACAACTATGGAAAGGAGCAGAGGTCTGGTATATCTTGATAGAGAAGCAACTGGATGCTGTGTACCATGCCTTACTGACTATGGGGCCCATTGCCAGAACAGCTCCAACCAAGGTAGTAAGCACCTATCCCATCGCAGGGTAGGTGCGAGACTGGACCCAAAGGCCACACAGTGGCATGGCACAGAAACCTACACTGGCCAAATGAGGTGCATATTTACAGCAGCATAGTGCCCTATCTGCTAATCCCTTAAGTGGAGAATTCCAACACATTGGGGCCTGTGACCTATACCAGTGGGAAGCAGGAAGAACTTGCTTTTGAGCCATTGGTAGCTGAGAGTCCTTAGCAGGAGGGAAAAGCCCCTATATGTGAAGATGCTTGGTATACAGATGTCTCCAGTTGTGGGCAGCCCCCAAAGTGGAGGGCTGCTGTGGCTTTCCATCATAAGACTGAGACAATATGGATGGAGGATGGAGAGGAGAAGAGCAGTCAGTGGGCTGAGTTGCAGGCAGTATGGCTAATGATCACCCAGGAGCCCTCCCCTGTAGTTGTCTGCACTGACAGCTGGGCCGTCTATCAGAGCTTGATCCTGTGGCTACCGACATGGTACTATGCCAACTGAATGTTGGTCACTGGCCACTTTGGGAGCAAGAGTTGTGACAAGACCTGTAGGCCTCTGGTCAGACTAAGACTGTTACCATATATCATGTGACTGGCTATTTGCCTTTGGCATCTCCAGGAAATGATGAAGCAGACATGCTGGCCTGGGTGAGCTGGCTAGAAGCAAAGCCTACCTCTGATGAGGCCCAATGGTTACATCAGTGTTTGTGCACCCTGGCAAAAAGACAATGAGGTCTGTAGCCTGTTGGTGGGGCTTGCCATTGACCTTTGAAGAAGTCAGTTGAGCCCAGAAGAAGTGTCTTGTGTGCTCTAAGAGGGACTTACACTGAGTCCCACAGCAACATGGGACAATAGTCAGGGGGCTGATACCCTTTATAAGGTGGCATATAAACTATATTGGGCCTCTGCCCATGATTTGTGTGAATGTGGCTATTGGACTACTGGTTGCTTTTCCTGCTGGTGGTGCAGATCAGCAAACCACCAAGAGGGGCCTAGAGTGTCTTTTCTGCCTATGGTCAACTGCAAGTGATTGAGAATGATCAAGGCACCCACTTTACTGGACATGCGTTATAAGGATAGGTGTAGCAATTAGGACTAAAGTGAAAGTTTCACATAACATATAATCCTACCAGGGAAGGCATGATAGAGAGGAACAACAGTTTGTCGAAATCTGGCCTGAAGTTGGACACCAATATCTATGGGGCTGTTCAGTTGGCTTATGGACAGTTTTGTGGCATTTGAATGAGAAGCCACGTAAAGGAGCTTTGAGCCCTGTGGATATGCTAACACACATTGCTGCCTCTCCTCTACAACTGTATGTGCAAACCAAAGAGGAGTTATTGAAGCCAGGATATGGTCAGCGGAGCAACATCCTGTTGCCAGCCCCTACTGCATCAAACCCTGGAGACACTAGTGAATGGACGTGGCCCTGGACATTTCAACACATGGACCAGCAATGGCTGGCCCTTCTGGCACTTTGGGGGAACGGCCTGGAAGCTGGCCTCGTGTGTATTCCTGGAGTAACAACAGAGGGGCCCCCAAAGATCATGTTAGAATACCCAAAATGTCCAGGAGGTAAGAGCATCTTACAGGGAAGTTTTGTTTTATCTTTATGGCCAGTGTATATACCTTCCACAGTCCTGTATATTGACCCATCTGTAACTCCCACAAGGATGGGGGTGAAAGTCTGGTATACTAGACAGGGACGAGTTCCCATTCCTGCTACTATTTTAAAACAGGACCACTCTCTTGCATATATCCTACCATGGACATGATTTGCCTATGTTGCTGTCATTAAAATGTGTATTTTATTGGCCTTAAGTTTATTTTCTTTTACAGTGGCCTGGATGCAACCCCTGACTGCAGCTGCCGTGTGATGATTGCTCTGAACCCTCAGCTACTGCCTGCTGGAATGGGTGAGCTATGGACTTAATCTGCATAGGACTTTGAGCCTAGCTGAATCCTCTGGTTTGAGGATTATCATGATTTTATTGCTGTTGCTATTGTATGTCATTAGTCTGGTTACAATGCTCCAGTTTTCTAGCCCAGGGGCCATTGCAGAAAATGAGGAACGCATAGATTGTAAGGGGAGATTTCTGGAGGGGTGGCCTGTGGGCAAAATTGCAGTATTTCCAGAATCTCTTGCTTGGCTTTAATGCATCTTCATATCAGCAGGCATTTCTAAGGGGGTGAAGAACAGTAGTTCATCTCCATATAAATGGGTAATTGCCTGGGCAACCCAGGCCTTATCTGAACCTGAGAGGTTGGAGGGCAGACTCCCTTGCTCTTCCAGAGCAGGAGAGAGATGGCCCCCGGATTGCAGTTTGTAAGCAATAAGTGGGTTTTAAACTTCATTGGTCCCTTTGAGTTTTAGACTTATCTTGCCCTGGGATTTCCTCTCCCTGGAGTTACACCTACCCAAAAAGCCATATAAAACTCCAAACCCTAAGCCCTTAAGTGCAACTCCTCTCTAAGGTTGCCTGCACTCCCCTTTCGAGTGTGTCACTCTCTCTGTTTTACTCCAGATAAGTAGGGAGAAGTTATGGAGAGCTCTGATTTGGGCTTGCAAGCTCCCATCTCCTGGATGACCAGGACAGGACTGCAGCTGTGTGATCGTGTTCTTTAGTAGCCTGCCTCAAAATCTCCTTTGTTTGCTTTGGGAAGTTCTCAGAACATAATCTCATGCTATCCTGTGCTCTGTGGCTCCCCCAAATCCTGGGATGGTAGGGACTTAGTCTCCACACCATGTAGATTCAAACAGACACTTGACACCAGGTGAGTCTGGCTTTAGGAGTTGGCAAGGCATTTGCCCAATGCCAAGCTGGAGTTCAATGAGCTTCCCCTTCCTCTCTGCTTTATTCAAGTAAATCTGCCTTTGTCTATCTTGACTCTGGCCTACTCTTCCCTTGGAGTGTGTTCAAATAAAACTTTCATTCTGCTTCACTACTGTGTCTCTGCCCTTCAGTTCTTTGTTGCAGCAGGAACAAGATAGGAGGAGAACAAACTCAACCCCTAACAGATAAATTTTTCTTCTGCCTAATAAGTCACACTGAAAGGGCATTTTTCACTGAATAAGACTTTATTTCATCAGTTTCTGTCTCTCAAACAACTCCCCCTATTTTAAAAAGAGATCATTCATTACTCTACTCTCAAATACTAGTCTACAGGAAAAGAGAAATGAAGAGCCATATAAATGAAGTAAAGGGAGAAGCTATCTGCTTTTCAAACATACTGTGCTCCACTTTGTTTTGCTAGCCATTTCCCCATACAATCACCTTTAACCAAAAAACAACTCTGAATATATATATACCATGATCTCCATTTAAACAGAATAATCACAGTGTCAATGATAGGTAATTTGGCAAATGTTACAAATCTAGTGCCAAACAAAGCAAGATTTAAACCTAAACATTTATCTCTATGCAAATCTGGGCTTCCCCTTAGAAGGTGTTTATGCAGAATAAATGCACCATTTTTCCAAGCTGTTCTGCAAGCAGTGTAAAATGTTTGTTTGTTTCTTTCTTTGATTGGGAGTATTCATTTATAAAGAATAAATCAAGGGAGTAGAATATCCCCATGCAATTTTGAATGGTAAGGATTATATATCCATAAATAAACCTGAACAAAGCATATTACTTTGAAATGTCACAATACCAAAAGAAGGGCTGGCATGGAAAGTCTTAAAGGCTATGATGAAAAAAAAAAGAAGTAAAAAGCCTTTTTTTAAGAATATCTTCAAAGTAGAGCATTTTTCCTCCATCCTTAATCAATCATCAAGTACTTTTTTTCTCTTAATTTTCTCATTTTGGCCTATAAAACAAGCTTACTGATATTATTCTTACTATAATTTAAGCTTGAAGCTAAAGAATATTCATTTCAAAACTTTATTTTCCCAGCTCAGACTTTCTGACTAGGAAAACTGGCTGTGTCTAGAAGCTGACTCTTTGATATATTAACACTCCAATACAATCCAAGTAGGATTTATTTTAACCAATATACTGTTCAAAAGAGGATGCTGGGAGAATAAATAAGGTATACTTTTGTTAGGCAGAAAAACAGATATAAGTGGGGTGGAGAGAGAATAAGGCCAGCAAAGCCTATTAAAGGGACTGAAAGAGTTAACCAGTTAAAACTACAGAGCCAGAAAAGACTTACAGTCAATGAGTTAATCAGATAAAGCTCCAAAGACCAGGAGTAACTTGGACTATCCAGATATTCCCCATATAAAGAGAAGTATCCCAGCACAGCCCACATCTTCATCATATCAATAAGATCATACCATTGTATACCATTGTAAGATTTACTTTAGCCTGCTAAAAGGCTCTGTTTATTCTTCAACTTAACCAATATGCTGTTTTTTTCCTCCTCCAGCCCCTAATCAACTAATTTGCAACCTGAGCAGGAGACAAGCATCATGATTAATTTAGCAAACAAGCCAATATATAAACAGCATAGTAAAAACAGGAAAGATTCCATCTAAAGCTAAGATTGTATTTAAAATCCATGAAGTTAGGAGGTAAGATTCTTAACATATTCCTTAGCAAACATACAATAACTCAGTCCACCTTGAGGGCAGGGCAGGTGGTCCTGACTGATATGTTCTCAGAGGGAAGTGCTATCCTGGGGAGGAACCAGATCAGCAAATTTCTTGTGTTAAGTAAATTTTGCAGAGTTACCTGTAGTACTGAGAAGAGAAGAGACATAATGTCTCTCAACAAAGATAAACGTCTTGGGACCACTTGAAAGGTCCACACCCCTAGTCTTTTGTCATATTCCTGAAAAATCCTTAAAAGGGGGAACGCCCAATCTTTCAGCGCGCCTCTTCTCTGAGGTCACCTGCACTTTTTCTAAACCTTTCAGGGTGCACCTCTTCTCTGAGGATGCCAGCACTTTATTTCTAAGTGCATAACTTTAAGTAAAACTTTTACTCTGATTCACTACTGTGTCTGTGCCCTTCACTTCTTTGTTGTGGCAGGGACAAGAACCAAGGAAAATAAACAACTGCCCCCTAAAACTTTCAGTCTTTTACATTTCCCTAAAGACTTTCCTCTTTCTCTCTGTGGAGACATATTTTTTTTCCAAGACATTACATTCCTTCTACTAATTACAAGAAAGCTTTTGTCACTAGCTAGCTATGCTTTTAGCATTTTAAAATACTTAATAGCACTTGATAAATGTATAACAGATAAGGAGTAGTTCTCCAGGGAGCAATATATTATTTGATGTCATTGTTCAGTCTTTTGTGTCAGAGAACAAAAAGTAATAAAAGAATTTGAAAAAAAAATAAATTCACAAAATAAAGGATTTCTTTCAGAGCTATCTTTGTGAAGTGACATATCTCCAAGACATTTGCCTTAGAAGACAATACTTTTAGGTCAAAGGGTCAAAAATATGTGGTATAGTAAAATGAATAATGAATTCCAGGCAGTCTCTTTTAAGAATGTTTATTCAAATTAAAATATGTATTTGTTTGAGGAGAGGTTGGTTCAGCTCACTGGGGGTGGAAATCCATCTGAGGCATGGCACCAAATAGGCTGGAAGGAGCATTGTGTGTTTTCCTCTGTTCTTGTCCCTGCCACAACAAAGAATTGAAGGGCAGAGACACAGTAGTGAAGCAGAATAAAAGTTTTATTTAAAGTTACTTGCTTAAAGATAGAAAGTGTGAGAACCTCAGAGAGAGGAGTGCCCTCAGGGTTTACAGTCTGGGGTTTTATAGGTGGTTGAGGATTTTTAAGGAAAGTGACAAAGGGTCAGGTGCGGACGTGCCAAATGGTTCCGGAATGTTCATCTTGGATACGACATTAAGTTTATTCTTTTAACTTAACAAAAAATTTTCTGCTTTGATTCCTTTCCAGGATATCAATTTCTATCTGGAAGCATATCAATTAAGACTACCCGGCCTCCAAGGTGGGCTGAGCCACTGTCCATTTGATTAACATGTAATATTAGCTTTAAGATAGAATTCTTCCTGAATAAGCTGGGCCTTTGGGCAGGCTAAAGTAAATATTACAATGGTAGGTGCTAATTGACACAATTAAAGCATAGGCTATGCTGAGATACTTTTATTTATCTGGGGAGTATTCAGCATTCTAGGTCAAGTTGCTCCTGGCATTCTGAGCATTTTATTTTTTATTTTTATTTATTTTTTGGTTTCATTAACCTACAATTACATGTGCAACATTATGGTTATTAAGTCCCCACTTCATCAGGTCCCCCTCACCTACCCAATTACAGTCACTGTCCATGAGTGCAGTGAGATGCTGTAGAATCACTACTTGTCTTCTCTGAGTTGTACAGCCCTCCCCATGCCCCCGAACATTATGTCTGCTAATTGTAATGACCCTTTTAACCCCTAGTCCCTCTCTTCCCACCCATCCTCCCCAGTCCCTTTCCCTTTGGTAACTGTTAGTCCATTCTTGGGTTCTGTGAGTCTGCTGCTGTTTTGTCCCTTCAGTTTTTTTCTTTGTTCTTATACTCCACACATGAGTGAAATCATTTGATACTTGTCTTTTTTGGCTTGGCTTATCTCACTGAGCATAATACCTTCTAACTCCATCCATGTTGTTGCAAATGGTAGGATTTGTTTTCTTCTTATGGTTGAACAATATTCCATTGTGTATATGTACCACATCTTCTTAATCCATTCATCTACTGATGGACACTTAGGTTGCTTCCATTTCTTGGCTATTGTAAATAGTGCTGCCAAAAACATAGGGGTGCATCTGTCTTTTTCAAACTGGGCTGCTGCATTCTTAGGGTAAATTCCAAGGAGTGGAATTCCTGGGTCAAATGGTATTTCTATTTTGAGTTTTTTGAGGAACCTCCATACTCCTTTCCACAACGGTTGAACTAATTTGAATTCCCACAAGCAGTGTAGGAGGGTTCCCCTTTCTCCACATCCTTGCCAACATTTGTTGTTGTTTGTGTTTTGGATGTTGCCATCCTTACTGGTGTGAGGTGATATCTCATTGTGGTTTTAATTTGCATTTCTCTGATGATTAGCGATGTGGAGCATCTTTTCATGTGCCTGTTGGCCATTTGAATTTCTTCTTTGGAGAAGTGTCTATTCATATCCTCTCCCCATTTTTTAATTGGATTATTTGCTCTTTCTTTGTTGAGGTGCGTGAGTTCTTTATATATTTTGGATGTCAACCCCTTGTCGGATATGTCATTCATGAATATATTCTCCCATACTGTAGGATGTCTTTTTGTTCTACTGGTGGTGTCCTTTGCTGTACAGAAGGTTTTTAGTTTGATACAGTCCCACTTGTTCATTTTTGCTTTGGTTTTCCTTCCCCAGGGAGATATGTTCATGAAGAAGTCACTCATGTTTATGTCCAAAGTATTTTTGCCTGTTTTTTTCTAAGAGTTTATGGTTTCATGACTTATATTCAGGTCTTTGATCCATTTTGAGTTGACTTTTGTGTATGGAGTTAGACAGTAGTCCAGTTTCATTCTCTTACATGTAGCTGTCCAGTTTTGCCAAAACTAGCTGCTGAAGAGGCTGTCATCTCCCCATTGTATATCCAAGGCTCCTTTATCATATATTAATTGACCATATGTGTTTGGGTTAATGTTTGGATTTTCTATTCTGTTCCACTGGTCTGTGGGTCTGTTCTTGTGCCAATACCAAATTGTCTTGATTACTGTAGCTTTGTAGTAGATCTTGAAGTCTGGGAGTGTATTCCCCTGTTTTATTCTTCCTTCTCAGGATTGCTTTGGCTATTTGGGGTCTTTGTGGTTCCATATGAATTTTAGAACTATTTGTTCCAGATCATTGAGGAATGCTCTTGGTATTTTGATAGGGATTGCATTGAATCTGTAGATTGCCTTAGGTGTTATAGCCATTTTGACAATATTTATTCTTCCTAGCCAAGAGCATGGGATGAATTTCCATTTGTTAATGTCCTCTTTAATTTCCCTTAGGAGTGTCTTGTAGTTTTCAGGATATAGGTCTTTCACTTCCTTTTTTAGGTTTATTCCTGTGTATTTTATTCTTTTTGATGCAATTGCGAATGGAATTGTTTGCCTGATTTCTTTCTGTTAGCTCATCATTAGTGTATAGAAAAGCAACAGATTTCTGTGTGTTAATATTGTATCCTGCAAATTTTCTGAATTCAGATATTATTTGTACTAGTTTTGGAGTGGAGTCTTTAGGGTATTTTATGTACAACATCATGACATCTGCAAATAGTGACAATTTGACTTCTTTACGAATCTGGATGCCTTGTATTTCTTTGTTTTGTCTGACTGCTGTGGCTAGGACCTCCAGTACTATGTTGAACAACTGTGGAGAGTGGGCATCCCTGTCTTGTTTCCGATCTTAGATGAAAAGCTTTCAGCTTCTTGCTGTTAAGTATGATGTTGGCTGTACGTTTGTCATATATGGCCTTTATTATGTTGAGGTACTTGCCCTGTATACCCATTTTGTTGAGAGTTTTTATCATGAGTGGATGTTGAATTTTGTCAAATGCTTTTTCAGCATCTATGGAAATGATCATGTGGTATTTGTCCTTCTTTTTGTTGATGTGGTAGGTGATGTTGATGGATTTTTGAATGGTGTACCATCCTTGCATCCCTGAGATGAATCCCAGTTGATCATGCTGTATGATACTCTTAATGTGTTTTTTAATTCAGTTTGCTAATATTTTGTTGAGTATTTTTGCATCTATGTTCATCAGGGATATTGGTTTGTAATTTTCTTTTTTGGTGAGGTCTTTGCCTGGTTTTGGTATTAGAGTGATGCTCCTTTATAGAATGAGTTTGGAAGTATTCCCTCCACTTCCATTTTTTGGAAAACTTTAAGGAGAATGGGTATTATTTCTTCTCTATATGTCTGGTAAAATTCATAGGTGAATCCATCTGGCCCAGGGTATTGTTCTTGGGTAGAATTTTGAATACCGATTCAATGTCATTACTGATAATTGGTCTGTTTAGGTTTTCTGTTTCTTGCTCAGTCAGTCTTGGAAGGTTGTATTTTTCTAAGAAATTATCCATTTTTCTAGGTTTTCCAGCTTGCACGCATATAGATTTTCATCGTATTCTCTTATAATTCTTTGTATTTCTGTGGGGTCTGTCATGATTTCTCCTTTCTCATTTCTGATTCTGTTTATGTATGTAGATTCTCTTTTTCTCTTAATAAGTCTGGCTAGGGACTTATCGATATTTTTTATTTTTTCAAAGAACAGCTGTTGGTTTCATTGATATTTCTATTGTTTTATTCTTCTCAATTTTATTTATTTCTTCTCTAATCTTTATTATGTCCCTCCTTCTGGTGACTTTGGGCCTCATTTGTTCTTCTTTTTCCAATTTCAATTATTTTGTCTTTAGACTATTCATTTGGAATTATTCTTCCTTCTTTAAATAGGCCTGGATTGCAATATACTTGCCTCTTAAAAGTGCCTTTGCTGCATCCCACAGAAGTTGCTGCTTTTTGTTGTTGTTGTTATTTGTCTCCATATATTGTTTGATCTCTGTTTTAATTTGGTCGTTTATCCATTGATTATTTAAGACCATGTTGTTAAGCCTCCATGTATTTGTGAGCCTTTTTGTTTTCTTTCTAAAATTTATTTCTAGTTTTATACCTTGGCGATCTGAGAAGTTGGTTGGTAGAATTTCAATATTTTTGAATTTACTGAGGTTCTTTTTGTGGCCTAGTATGTGATCTATTCTGGAAAATGTTCCATGTGCACTTGAGAAGAATGTGTATCCCGCTGCTTTTGGGTGTAGAGTTCTGTAGATGTCTGTTAGGTACATCTGTTCTAGTGTGTTGTTCAGTGCCTCTGTGTCTTTACTTATTTTCTGTCTGGTTGATCTGTCCTTTGCAGTGAGTGGTGTATTGAAGTCACCTAAAATGAATGCATTGCTGTCTATTTCCTCCTTTAATTCTGTTAGTATTTGTTTCACATATGTCGGCGCTCCTGTGTTGGGTGCATATATATTTATAATGGTTATATCCTCTTCTTGGACTGACCCCTTTATCATTATGTAATGTCCTACTTTATCTCTTGCTCCTTTCTTCATTTTGAAGTCTATTTTGTCTGATACAGGTACTGCAACACCTGCTTTTTTCTCTTTGTTGTTTGCGTGGAATATCTTTTCCATCCCTTCACCTTTAGTCTGTGTATATCTTTGGGATTGAAGTGAGTTTCTTGTAGGCAGCATATAGATGGGTCTTGCCTTTGTATCCATTCTATTACTCTGTGTCTTTGGTTGGTGCATTCAGTCCATTTACATTTAGTGTGATTATCTATAGATATGCACTTATTGTTTAGATTCATGGTTACCAAAGGTTCAAGGGTATCTTCTTTACCATATAACAGTCTAACTTAACTTTCTTGTTAAGTTATTATAAACACAGTCTGAGGATTCTTTATTTCTCTCCCTTCTTATTCTTCCTCCTCCATTCTTTATATACTAGGTGTTTTATTCTGTACTTTTTTACATTTCCTTTGACTGTTTTTGTGGATAGTTGGTTTTACTTTTTGCCTTAGTATATGGATGGTCTGCTTTCTTTGCTATGATTTTATTTTCTCTGGTGACATCTTCTTAGCCTTAGGAGTGCTTCCGTCTAGACCAGTCCCTTTAAGATATCCTGTAGAGGTGGTTTGTGGGAGGCAAATTCCCTCAGCTTTTGCTTGTCTGGGAATTGTTTAATCCCTCCTTCAAATTTAAATGATAGTTTGTACTGGATACTGTATTCTTGGTTCAAGGCCCTTCTGTTTCATTACGTTAAATATTTCATGCCATTCTCTTCTGACCTGTAAGGTTTCTGTTGAGAAGTCTGATGATAGTCTGATGGGTTTTCCTTTGTAGGTGGTCTTTTTTCTCTCTCTTGCTGCCTTTAATACTCTGTCCTTGCTTTGATATTTGCCATTTTAATTATTATGTGTCCTGGTGTTGTCTTCCTTGGGTCCTTTGTGTTGGGAGATCTGTGGGTTTCCATGGTCTGAGAAACTATCTCTTTCCCAAGCTTTGGGAAGTTTTTATAAATTATTTCCTCAAAGACACTTTCTATCCCTTTTTCTCTCTCTTCTTCTTCTGGTACTCTTATAATGGGCATATTGTTCCGTTTGGAGTGGTCACATAGTTCTCTTAATACTCTTTCATTCCTAGAGATCCTTTTATCTCTCTCTGCCTCAGCTTCTCTGTATTCCTGTTCTCTGATTTCTATTCCATTAACAACCTCTTGCACCTCATCCAGTCTGCTCTTCAACCAGTCAATCTACTGTTTTATTTCTGTAATATCTCTCCTCACTTCCTCCCTTAGCTCTTGCATATTTCTCTGTAGACCCATCAGCATGGTTATGACTTTTATTCTGAATTATTTTTCAGGAAGATTATTTAAATCTATCCCATCAGGCCCTCTGTCTGGGTTGTCTGTTTGATCCTTGTCTGGACCATATTCCTCTATCTTTTCATGCCGATAGAAGTGGTCGCTGGTAGGTGCCACATGTGTCAACTGGGAGAACAAAGTCCCTTCCTGCTTGTTGCTCTCCTTGTCCTTCTCCGGGGGCTCAGCTTGTTTCCCACACACCGGGAGGCAGTCTCTAGGATAATCCCCTGAGCTGCCTGTGTGGGGGGCCACGTCAACCTAGCCTATAGCACTACAGGGGTTTGCAGTCTCACTGGGTGCGTTCTGGTCCCCTTAGTGCCTTCCAGACCTTGTTAGGGTTCTGTAGCCCTTCCTGCTTAGCTGAGCTCCAGCCAGGAGTAGATTCTGTGAGGTTGCTGTGGGCCGGGCCGCTCCTCCACTGTTCCTCAGCAGTGGTGGCTCAGTTGGACCTTTTGCGGAGCCGGCCTGGAGGAATGAATGGCAAGCTGTTGATCTCTTTGGGAAGCCTCAGCGTGACTGCTCTGCCCAGCTGCCAGCAAGGGGGTCCAAAATTCCCCAAGACTCCCAGCCCGCTGGGCTGAGTGTGCTGGGATGATTTTGTTCCGTTGTTGGTCTCTTGTCTCTTTAAGACTTTTAAAAAAGTGCCCATTTTTCTTTTGTCCTGGGGAGATGGCTGAGGGGATCTGCTTGCAGTCTCTGTCTCAGATCCTGCCCTTCTTTTTCTCTAATCTCCGATACACCATGCGATGTGTGTCTGTGCTCCTGGTGCAGATCACCACAGCTGATTATTTAGCCGGCCTGTGCTTCCACTCCCTTCCCACTCTGATTCTTTTCCTCCTGCTGGTGCACTGGGGTAGTAGAGTGCTCGGGTCCTGCCAGGTGGCTGATTTGTATCTTACAGGCTTCATGAGGTGCTGAGTTCTTGCAAATGTAGCTGTAGCCTGACTGTTGTACTGTATCTTTTGGTCTCTCTTTAAGGAATAGTTGTATTTGTTGTATTTTCACAAATATATATGGTTTTGGGAGGAGATTTCTGCCACCCCTCCCATGCCACCATCTTCACAGAAGTCTGAGCTTTCTATTTTTAACTGGTTCACTCTTTGAGTCCCTTCTAGGAGGCTTTACTGTTCTTATTCTCTTTCCACTCCATTCATATCTATTTTCCTGACTAACAATTTCATAAAGTTTAATTTTTTAAGTGTTTTTGAAGCTAAGAAATACTTGGCATATGTTTGATTGTTCAGAATAAGCCACACTGACTGAGCAGCACAGAACATTTGCTAAAGACTAAGATGTTTCCTTAACTGAAGAGTCTCAGCAGTTTAATGACTTTCTCAGGTGTGTTTTAGAAAGCTAAAACAATCATTTTACATTTTCTAATTTTCATTATTTCTCCAAAATGAAGAAAGGAGAAAAGGAAAGAAGGGAAGAAAAGAGAGAGTGTTAATGTTAGGAACCTTCAAGGTAAGAGTCAGTGAGCCAGTATTTCATGAGGTACTCGTGGGTAACTATGTTCTAAGGGAGCCATAAACAGCTCAGTGCAAGGTAAAAAACTGAAAACAAACAAATTAATGAAGAGTTATAAAACTGAAGTACACCACTTCTTAGTATTATTCAGTAGCTATCTAAAAATTATTTATTCTAGTTTGCATGTGATTTCTTAAATGAATCACATGAATTTTTTTTAAAACAAAAACATTTTTCTTACATATTGCAAACAGAAGACTAACTTACCCTGTGTACTAAGAATTTATACAAATAAATAAGACAAAGATAATAAAAAATGGGCAAAAGTTGTAAGATACAGTTCAAAGGTGAGTCCAAATACTTCTTAAACTTATGAAAAATGCATGAACCCATCATAACCAAATGAAAGCAGAAAGCGACAGTGAGATGGCATCCTTTATATTTCTTTTTTTTCAAGAACAAAAACAAAGATGATGTATTTATTATTTATAATAATAGAAACAGATTTTCCCCAAAAGTAACAGTATCTTTCAAGACAGTTCTAATTTGTTGAATTAAGTAACCATATTACACAAGTATGATAATGTTTTTTTCTTTAATTTTTTATTTTGCTATCATTAATATACAATTACATGAGCAACATTATGGTTACTACACTTCCAGTATTAGCAACTCCCCACCACATACCCCATTGCAGTAACTGTCCATCAGCATATTAGGATTTTATAAAATCACTACTTGTCTTCTCTGTGTTATACTGCCTTCCCCGTATGCCCCACCCTACCCCCACCCCCGCTACATTATGTGAGCTAATTGTAATAGCCCTTTTTCCCCCTTATGCCTCCTTTACCACCCATCTTCCCCAGTCCCTTTGCCTTTGGTAACTGTTAGTACATTCTTAGGTTCTGTGAGTCTGCTGCTGTTTTGTTCCTTCAGTATTTTCTTTGTTCTTATACTTCACATATGAATGAAATCTTGTGATACTTGTGTTTCTCTGCCTGGCTTATTTCACTGAGCATAATACCCTCTAGCTCCATCCATACTGTTGCAAATGGAAGGATTTGTTTTCTTCTTATGGCTGAATAATATTCCGTTGTGTATATATACCACATCTTCTTTATCCATTCATCTACTGATGGACACTTAAGTTGCTCCCATTTCTTGGCTATTGTAAATAGTGCTGTGATAAACATAGGGGGAATCTGTCTTTTTCAAACTGGGCTGCTGCATTCTTAGGGTAAATTTCTAGGAGTGGAATTCCTGTGTCAAATGGTATTTCTATTTTGAGTTTTTGAGGAACCTCCATACTGCTTTCTAAAATGGTTGTGCTAATTTACATTCCCACCAGTAGTATAGGAGGGTTCCCCTTTCTCCATATCCTTGCCAACATTTACATTTGTTGTTGTTTGTCTTTTGGATGGTGACAATCATAACTGCTGTTAGGTAATATCTCCTTGCGGTTTTAATTTGCATTTCTCTGATGACTAGTGATGTGGAGCATCTTTCCATGTGCCTGTTGGCCATCTGAATTTCTTCTTTGAAGAAGTGTCTGTTCAGCTCCTCTGCCCATTTTTTAATTGGGTTATTTGCTTTTTGGTGGTTGAGGTGCATGAGCTCTTTATATAATTTGGATGTCAGCCCCTTATTGAATATGTCACTTATGAATATATTCTCCCATACTATAGGATGTCTTTTTGTTCTACTGATGGTATCCTTTTCTTTACAGAAGCTTTTTAGTTTGATATAATCCCACTTGTTCATTTTTGCTTTTGTTTCCCTTGCCTGGGAAAGTATGTTCATGAAGAAGTCGCTCATGTTTATGTTCAAGAGATTTTTGCCTATATTTTTTTCTAAGAGTTTTATGGTTTCATGACTTACATTCATGTCTTTGATCCATTTTGAGTTTACTTTTGTGTATGGGGTTAGACAGTAGTCCAGTTTCATTCTCTTACATGTATCTGTCCAGTTTTGCCAACACCAGCTGTTGAAGAGGCTGTCATTTCCCCATTGTATATCCATGGCTCCTTTATCATATATTAATTGAGAACATATGCTTGGGTTTCTATCTGGGCTCTCTATTCTTTTCCACTGGTCTATGGGTCTGTTCTTGTGCCAGTACCAAATTGTCTTGATTACTGTAGCTTTGGAGTAGAGCTTGAAGTCAGGGAGCGTAATTCCCCCTGCTTTTTTCTTCCTTTTCAGGATTTCTTTGGCTACTCGGGGTATTTTGTGGTTCCATATGAATTTTAGAACTATTTGCTCTAGTTCACAGAAGAATGCTGTAGATATTTTGATAGGGATTGCATTGAATCTGTAGATTGTTTTACACAGGATGGCCATTTTGACAATATTAATTCTTCCTACCCAAGATCATGGGATGATTTTCCATTTGTTACTTTCCTCTTTAATTTCTCTTAAGATTGTCTTGTAGTTTTCAGGCTATAGGTCTTCCACTTCCTTGGTTAGGTTTATTCCTAGGTATTTTATTCATTTGGATGTGATTGTGAATGGAATTGTTTTCCTGATTTCTCTTGCTGCTAGTTCATCGTTAGTGTATAGGAATGCAACAGACTTCTGTATTAATTTCATATCCCGCAACTTTGCTGAATTGAGATATTAGATCTAGTAGTTTTGGAGTGGATTCTTTATGTTTTTTTTGTACAATATCATGTCACCTTCAAAGAGGGACAGTTTGAGTTCTTCCTTGCCAATCTGGATGCCTTTTATTTCTTTGTGCTGTCTAATTGCCGAGGATAGGACCTCCAGAACTATGTTGAATAAAAGTGGGGAGAGTGGACATCTTTGTCTTGTTTCCCATCTTAAAGGAAAAGCTTTCATCTTCTCTCTGTTAAGTATAATGTTGGCTGTGGGTTTGTCATATATGGCCTTTATTATGTTGAGGTACTTGCCCTCTATACCCATTTTGTTGAGAGTTTTTATCATGAATCGTTGTTGAATTTTGTCGAATGCTTTTTCAGCATCTATGGAGATGATCATGTGGTTTTGTCCTTTTTGTTAATGTAGTGGATGATGTTGATGAATTTTCGAATGTTGTACCATCCTTGCATCCCTGGGATGAATCCCACTTGATCATGATGGATGATCTTTTTGATGTATTTTTTAATTCGGTTTGCTAATATTTTGTTGAGTATTTTTACATCTATTTTAATCAGGCATATTGGTCTGTAATTTTCTTTTTTTGTGATGTCTTTGCCGGGTTTTGGTATTAGAGTGATATTGGCCTCCTAGAATAAGTTTGGGAGTATTCCCTCCTCGTACTTTTTGGAAAACTTTGATGAGGATGGGTATTGGGTCCTCACTAAATGTTTGATAAAATTCAGCAGTGAAACCATCTGGTCCAGGTGTTTTGCCCTTAGGTAGTCTTTTGATTACCAGTTCAATTTCTTTGCTGGTAATTGGCCTATTCATATATTCTATTTGTTCCTGGGTCAGCCTTGGAAGGGTGTATTTTTCTAGAAAGTTGTCTATTTCTTCTAGGTTATCCAGTTTGTTACCATACAATTTTTCATAGTATTCTCCAATAAATCTTTGTATTTCTATTGTGTCCGTAGTGATTTTTTCTTTCTCATTTCTGATTCTGCTTATGTGTGTAGACTCTCTTTCTTTTCTTGATAAATCTGGCTGGGGGTTTATCTATTTTGTTTATTTTCTGAAAGAACCAGCTCCTGCTTTCCTTGTTTCTTTCCATTGTTTTATTCTCCTCAATTTTATTTATTTGTGATTTAATCTTTATTATGTCCCTCCTTCTACTGACTTTGGGCCTCATTTGTTCTTCTTTTTCTAGTTTCATTAATTGTGAGTTTAGACTCTTCATTTGGGCTTGTTCTTCTTTCCTAAGATGGGCCTGTATTGCAATATATTTCCCTCAGCATGGCCTTCGCTGCATCCCACAGATTTTTTTGTGTTGAATTTTTGTTGTCATTTGTCTCTATATATTGCTTGATCTCTGTTTTTATTTGGTCATTGATCCATTGATTATTTAGGAGCATGTTATTAAGCCTCCATGTGTTTGTGTGATTTTTTGTTTTCTTTGTGTAATTTATTTCTAGTTTCATACCTTTGTGATCTGGAAAGCTGGTTGGTACAATGTCAATCTTTTTTAATTTACTGAGGTTCTTTTTGTGGCCGAATATATGATCAATTCTTGAAAATGTTCCATGTGCACTTGAGAAGAATGTGCATCCTTTTGCTTTTGGATGGAGTGATCTGTAGATGTCCGTTAGGTCCATCTGTTCTAATGTGCTGTTCAGTGCCTCTGTGTCTTTATTCATTTTCTGTCTGGTTGATCTGTCCTTTGGAATGAGTGGTGTGTTGAAGTCTCCTAAAATGAATGCATTGCATTCTATTTCCCCCTTTAATTCTGCACATATGTAGGTGATCCTGTGTTGGGTGCATAGATATTTATAATAGTTATATCCTCTTGTTGGACTGACTCCTTTATCATTATATAATGTCCTTCTTTGTCTCTTGTGACTTTCTTTGTTTTGAAGTCTATTTTGTGGATACAAGTACTGCAACTCCTGCTTTTTTCTCCCTATTAGTTGCATGAAATATCTTTTTCCATCCCTTCACTTTCAGTCTGTGTATGTCTTTGGGTTTTAAGTGAGTCCCTGGTTGGCAGGATATAGATGCATCTTGTTTTTATATCTATTCAGTAACTCTATGTCTTTCGATTGGTACATTCAGACCATATACATTTAGGGTGATTATCGATAGGTACGTCCTTATTTCCATTGCTTGCTTTGGATTCGTGGTTGCCAAAGGTTCAAGGGCAATTTCCTTACTATCTAACAGTCTAATTTAACTTACTTCGTATACTATTACAAACAAAACCTAAATGTTCTTTTTTTTTCCTCTTTTTTTCTTCTCCATTCTTTGTATGTTATTAATCATATTCTGGACTCTTTGTGTTCCCTTGGATGACATCTTTTTAGCCTTAGGAATACTTCCATCTATAGGAGTCCCTCCAAAATGCACTGTAGAGGTGGTTTGTGGGAGGTAAATTCTCTCAGCTTTTACTTATCTGAAAATTGTGCAATCCCTCCTTCAAATTTAAATGATAACCTTTCCAGGTAGAGTATTCTTGGTTGAAAGCCTGTCTGCTTCATTGCATTAAATATATCATGCCACTCCTTCTGGCCTGAAAGGTTTTTGTTGAGAAGTCTGATGATAGCCTAATGGGTTTTCCTTTGTATGTGATCTTTTTTCTCTCTCTAGCCTCTTTTAAATGTCTGTCCTTATCCTTGATCTTTGCCATTTTAATTTTTGTATGTCTTGATGTTGTCCTCCCTGGGTCCCTTGTGTTGGGAGATCTATGCACCTCCATGGTTTGAGAGACTCTCTCCTTCCCCAGATTGGGGAAGTTTTCAGCAGTTACCTCCTCAGTGACATTTTCAATCCCTTTTTCTCTCTCTTCCTCTGGTACCCCAATAATGCATTTGGATTGATCACACAGTTCTCTCAATATTCTTTCATTTGTAGAGATCCTTTTTTCTTTCTGTGCCTCAGCTTCTTTGTATCACTCTTCTCTAATTTCTATTCCATTTATTGTCCCTTCTACTACATCTAATCAGCTTTTAAATCCCTCCATTGTGTGTTGCATTTCAGATATGGAATATCTTAATGATTGAATCTCCAACTTAAATTCGTTCCTGAGTTCTTGAATATTTTTCTGTACCTCCATAAGCATGTTTATAATTTTTATTTTGAACTCTCTTTCAGGAAGATTGGTGAGTTTTGTTTCATTTGGCCCTCTTTCTGGGGTTTGTGAAATTTTGTTCTGAGCCATGTTCTTTTGTCATTTCCTATTTCTGTGTGGTGCCCACTAGTGCACAGAAACTCCAGTTTCTGGAGCTGCTCAGCCCCTAGAGTGAGGTTGGGGGTCATATGGGAGCGGAGCTGGTGCCTGGGGGGGAGGAAAGATGTGTTTCCTGATTCCCATCTGCGGTGCCTGTCTCCAGTGTCAGAGCCAGTGGGCCAAGCACACATGTGTAATCCTCTGTCGTTTGTGTCTCTAGCTGTTATAGGCGGGGCCTCCCTCTGGCCTGACGCCTGCACAGTGACTGCCAGTTTATGAGCAGGTGCCTGCAGGCCCAGTAGGAAGGTTTGGCAGGCTGTGTGTCACAGTGGGGGCCCTCGGAACTGAGTAGGCAGCCAGGGGGATGGAGAACCTGAAGCTCCCCAAAGTTCCCAACCAGCTGGGCAGAGCATGCCCAGGCAACCTTGTCCAGCTCTCCCTTTTCCTGCACAGCAAGCTCCGTGCTATCCCCGCCCCTTCAGCAGCCCTCTGGCTGCCAGGAAGCCTCTCAGACTGCCTGCCTTTCTTCTGACACAGAGCAGCTGGGTGTGGATCCTGTCCTCCACACATGGCCCGAATGTTAATTTCTCAAGCACCCCACCTTTCCGAGCTCACCAACATCCAGAGCACCACACACTATAGGATTCTGCTCACAAAGCAGATCTCCAGGGCTAGGTGTTCAGCAGTCCTAGTCTTCCACCCCCTCCTCCATTCCATTTCTCTTCCTCCCACTGGTGAGCTGGGATGTGGGAAGGGCTTGTGTCCTGTCAGATTAAGGCTTTCCTACATTACCCTGTTTTGTGAGGTCTGCTCTGTTGGTGAGGTCTGTTTGCAGTCTGGTTCAGCCTTCTTTCTTGTTGCTGTTTTAAGGTTAGTTGTATTAATTAACTATATTTTTGTACAATTTGTGGTTTTGGGAGGAGCTGGCGTCTCACCTCTTGTGCCGCCATCTTGCAAGTTCCTACCACAGAATTTTAAAAATTATTTCAGGTAAACATAGAGGATCCAGTATATGCACCCTTGGTTATCATATCTATTATTTAAGAAAAAGAATAGCCAATACAAACATAAAAAGAAAATAAAAGAAAAAAGGAAGAAGAAAAGTTAAAAGGAGAAAGAAAGAGAGAAGAAATAATGGAAGAGAAAAGAAAAAAATGAAAGCAAATTGACTTATTTTTCCTGGTTTGCAATGGATACTTTGGACTAAGTAGATAAATAAGCCTAATTCTCCCATCTCTCACTCTTCTAATTCCACCCCAAAACAAGATAATATTCTTCTCATCTTACCTCCTCTGCCTTCCCCTGCCCCTACAACTTACACTAATGGGTGTTACTGTCATTAGACACAATATTAATAATCTTTTTGTTCCATGACTTAACTTCCTTGGACTTTTTGGCAGATACTAAAATCAAGTCACTCAATGCCATTTTAACACCCTGTAACAATCTATATTGTGCACTAACGTTTGGAGAATCAAATATTACATCATCCAAATGATCTAAGAAACATGATTTAATATATTGACATAACTTTCAACTAGCAGACACATTCAAATGAGATTTTAGAAGGCAGAAGATCTTGAAGTAGAGACTCCCGTTTCAGGAGTATGGAAATGGACATATTCTCTCCCATGGCAGCTGAAGTAGGGAGCCCAGTGTCTGATTCTTTCTTACTGTTGTTTTTGTTAAGAGATAATTATAGGTCACAAATCATGTTACTGCCAGCAGCAGAAAAAGCAATTTTGCTCTGGAGCCAGAAGTTGAGCTATGGATTCCTCGTGTCTAGATCACAATAAAGATGGATTTTTAAGAACTCAGATATTAAAGGATGGAAAGCTAGTGCCTTGTTCTGCAAAGGTAAAAATATTAATCCAGATATCACTTGTACTACAAATTAAGGAAGACATAACCAAGGGTACAGTGATAAGGAAAATAGTTGAAAAATATATATATATATATTATTTTCCGACTCTTTTTTGCTGTTCCTGCCTCCATTTTACTGTTTTCAGCAAAATTCTATGAAAGTAAAGACAGGCAGACCCAGGGTCTTTTAGCTAGGCAAAATAAATAATTTACTCCCTTGAGATGTAAGGTATTTCATGCAATTTCTGCCAAGTGGTATGCAATTATAGCTGCAAACAAATCATTAATGAATTTCTTCTTTTATCGTTTCCAATTTATTATGTATTTTTACATTTCTATGCCATAAGAAACAACATCTGAGCTGTATGGACAGAACAGTACAGCACCCAGATATCTTCAGTATTTGACTGGATAGTTAGCTAAACAGAATTATGAGGTTGGTGGAGTATAGAATTACAGGGTTCTCTCGGGAACAGAGAATGGGTTGTATTTAAGAAAATATTGAAACTGCCTCTTTCTACACTAATAACCATTCTCTTCTGGTTGCTTACAATGGGACCTAAATTTTTATTTTTTATCTTCACTTTATACCAGAAATACCCTCAGCTATATCTGTTGTTTGGCAACTCAGCTTTCATCTAAATATTTTATTATTGTTGTTCATAGTGTGATTAAATGTTAGCTGGTTAAGAAGTAATTCAGAAATTTAACATACTGGTTGTTACTCCAAGTTAACAAACCACTTACCATTAATCCCTCACTGTCCTGAAAATCTCATCATTCCTATTTCCATGGGAACCTCAATTCCACATTTTTCCTCTTCTCCTCAGTATTCTAAGTACCTTCCTTTCTACCTTACAATTTAATCTTCAATCACAAAATAATACAGTCTTTCTTTTTTAACCTCTGGTGTCCTATCCAGCCTTTGTTCCCTTAGTCCTCTTCTTTGTGCTGCCACCTCCTGAGAGAGAAGGGAAGGAGGGGGCGGGACTGCAGCCTTCATTTCCTCACCCCAGCTCTGCCCTCTTTCCAGTCTTTAACTTTTATTTTATTAAACTACCCTGAATACACAATCTAATATTGCTTTCAAATGTTCAACACACTGATTCAACAGTTTCCCATATTATTAAATCCTCACCCTCTCCACTGCGGTTACTATCAACATAGATGTTACAGAATCACCGACTATATCCTCCCTGCTGCACTACTGTCCCCGTGACAAACTCCTGTTGTGATTGTGAATCATTGTGCCCCTCTATCCCCCTCACCCTTCCCATCAACAACCCCAGCCCCACCCCCTGGTAACCCCTAGTCCCTTCTCAGTGACTATGAACGTACTGCTGTTTACGTCCTTCTATTTTGCTTTGTTTTTGTATTCCACAAATAAGTGAAATAATGTGGTATTTGTGTTTCTCCACCTGGCTTATTTCACTGAGCATAATACCCTGTAGGTCTGCCCATGTTGTTGCAAATGGTAGGATTTCTTTTCTTTTTATGGCTGAATAATTTTCCATTGTGTATATGTAACACATCTTCTTTATCCATTCATATACTGATAGATACTTTGGTTGCTTCCATTTCTTGGCTATTGTAAATAGTGTATCAATAAACATAGGGGTGCAATATATCTTTTCAAATCAGGGGTTTTGTTTTCTTCAGGTATATTCCTAGGAGTGGAATTACTGGGTCAAATGGATTTCCATTTTTAGTTTTTTGAGGAATCTTCATACTGCTTTCCACAGCTGTTACATGTTACATTCCCACCAACAAAGTAGGAGGATTCCCATTTCTCCACATCCTTGCCAACATTTGTTGCTTTTTGTCTTTTGGATGGTGGCCATTCTAACTGGTGTGATATCTCATTGGGGTTTTAATTTGCATTTCCCCAAATATTAGTGATATGGAACATCTTTTCCTGGTCTTCTTTGGAGAAGTGTCTGTTCAGGTCCCTGCCCATTTTTGAATCAGGTTATTTGTTTTTGGGTGTTGAGGAATGTAAGTTCTTTATATATTTTGGATGTTAATCCTTTATCAGATGAGTTGTTTACAAATATATTCTGCCATACTATAGGATGTCTTTTTGTTCTACTGATGGTGTCTTCTGCTGTACAGAAGCTATTTAGCTTGATGTAGTCCCACTTGTTCATTTTTACTTTTGTTTCCCTTGCCCAGGGAGATATGTTCATGAAAAAGTAGGTCATGTTTATATTCAAGACATGTTTGCCTATGTTTTCTTCTATGAGTTTTATGATTTCATGACTTACATTCAGGTCATTGATCCGTTTTGAGTTTACTTTTGTGTATGGAGTTAGACAGTAATTCAGTTTCATTCTCTCACATGTAGCTGTCTAGTTTCCCAAACACTGGTTATTGAAGAAGCTGTCTTTTCCCCATTGTATATTCATGGCTCCTTTATCATATATTAATTGGCCATATATTCATGGGATTGTGTCTGGGCTCTCTGTTCTGTTCCATTTATCTATGGGTCTTTTTTGTGCCAGTGCCAAATTCTTTGATTACTGTAGCTTTGTAGTAGAGCTTAAAGTCAGGGAATATAATCACCCAGCTTTGTTCTTCTTTTTCAGGATTGCCTTGGCTATTCGGGGTCTTTTTTGGCTCCATATGAATTTTAGAACTATTTGTTCTAGTTCACTAAAAAATGCTGTTAGTATTTTGATAAGGAATTTATTGAACCTGCAAGTTGCTTTGGGTAAGATGGTCATTTTGACAATATTAATTCTTCCTATCCATGATCACATGATATATTTCCATTTATTGGGTATCTTCTTTAATTTCTGTCATGAGTGTCTTATAGTTTTCAAAGTACAGGTCTTTTACCTTCTTGGTTAGTTTATTCATAGGTGTTTTATTCTTTTGATGCAATTGTAAATGGAGTTGTGTTCCTGATTTCTCTTTCTGCTAGTTCATAGTTGGTATACAGGAATGCAACAGATATCTGTGTATTAATTTTGTATCCTGCAACTTTGCTGAATCCAGTTATTAGATCTAATGGTTTTTTGGTAGAGTCTTTCGGGTTTTCTATATACAATATCATGTCATCTGTAAATAGTGACAATTTAATTTCTTCCTTACCAATTTGGGTATCTTTTATCTGTTTTGTCTGATTGCCATGGCTAGGTCCTCCAGTACTCTGGTGAATGAAAGTGGTGAGAGTAGACATCCCTGTCTTGCTCCTGATCTTAGAGGAAAAGCTTTCACATTTTCTCTATTAAGTGTGATGTTGGCTGTGAGTTTGCCACATATTTCCTTTAGTATGTTGAGGTATGTATCATCTATACAATTTTTTTGAGAGTTTTTATCATGACGATGTTGAATTTTGTCAAATGATTTTTCAACATCTACTGAGATGCTCATGTGATTTTTATCCCTTTAATGTGTTGTATAATATTGATTGACTTTTGAATATTGTACCATCCTTGCATCCCTGAGGTACATCCAACTTGGTCATAGGGATGATCTTTTTGATGTAATTTTGAATTAACTTTGCTAATATTTTGTTGAAGATTTTTGCATCTATGTTCATCAGGGATATCAGTCTGTAATTTTCTTTTTTTGTGGTATCTTTATCTGGTTTTGGTATTACAGGGATCCTGGCCTCAAAAAATGAGTTTGGAAGTATTTCCTCCTCTTGTACTTTTTGGAATACTTTAAGGATGGGTATTAGCTCTTCTTTAAACGTTTTATAAAATTAAGTTGTGAAGCCATTTGGTCTTTAGCTTTTGCTTTTAGGGAGCTTTTGATTGCCAATTCAATGTAATTGCTGGTATTGGTCTGTTTAGATTTTCTGTTTCTTTCTGGGTCAGTTTTGGAAGGTTGTATTTTTCTAGGAAGTTTTCAAGTTCTTTTAGGTTGTCCAACTTAGGGGCATATAATTTTTCATAGTATTCTCTAATATATGTTTTTATTTCTGTGGTATCCACTGTGACTATTCCTTCTTGGCTTCTGATTTTCTTATTGTGTATACATTTTCTTTTTTTCTTGATTGTCTGGCTAGGATTTTATCTATTTTCTCAAAGAACCGGCTCCTGGTTTCATTTATTTTTTTTGTTTGTTTTATTCCTCTTTATTTTATTTATTTCTGCTCTGATCTTTATTATGTTCCTCATTCTACTAACTTTGGGTTTCAATTATTATTTTCTTAGTGTCTTTAATTGTGAGTTAAGACTGTTTATTTGGGATTGTTCTTGTTTCTTGAGCTAGGCCTATATTGCTGTGTCCTTCTCCCTTAGTACTGCTTTTGCAGTGTCCCACAAATTTTGGACTATTGAATTTTTCTTTTCATTTGTCTACATGAATTGCTTTATTTGTTTTAATTTGGTCATTGAGCCATTGATTATTTAGAAGCTACTGTCTAGCCTGCATGTGTTTGTAGGCTCTTCTGTTTTCCTTGTGTAACTGATTTCTAGTTTCATATCAATATAGTCTGAGAAGCTGCTTGATAAAATTTCAAAGTTCTTCATTTTACTAAGGATCTTTTTGGGGCCTAGTATGTGATTTATTCTGGAGAATATTCCATGTACACTTGAGAAAAATGTGTACCCTGCTGCTTTTGGGTGCAGTATTCTTTAGATGTCTGTTAAATCCTTCTGATCTAATGTATTGTTCAGTGCCTTTTGTTTCCTTATTTTCTGTCTGCTTGATACGTCTCTTGATGTAAGTAGTGTGTTAAAGTCCACTAATATGTTTGAGGTGCAGTCTATTTCTCCCTTTAATTCTGTTAGTATTTGTTTTACATATGTAGGTGTTCCTTTGTTGGGTGTGTAGATATTTATAATGGTTGTTGGACTGACTCCTTTATTATCATTATGTAATATCTTTCTTTGTCTCTTGTTACTTGCTTTGTTTTGAATTCTATTTCGTCTTGGCATAAGTACTGCTACTCCTGTTTTTTTCTCCCTATTATTTGCATGAAATATCTTTTGCTATCCCTTCACTTTTAGTGTATGTATATCTTTAGGTCTGAAATGAGTCTCTTGTAGGCAGCATGTAGATGGGCCTTGTTTCTTTATCCATCTGTCACCCTGTGTCTTCTGATTGGTGCATTTAGTCCATTCACATTTAAGGTAGTAATAGATAGATGTGTATTTACAGCTATTTTATTAACTGTTTTCTGGTTGTTTTTATAGTTCCTCTTTGTTCCTTTCTTCCTCTCTTATACTCTCTCATTATTTGATGGTTTTATTTAGAATTGTGATTGGATTTCTCTTTAATTTTCTTGTATATCTATTATAGGCTTTAGTTTTGTGGTTATCAGAGGTTCAAGAATAGCTTCCTGACAATACAAAACTCTGTATTAAGTTGCTCATGGCTCTATTTCAAACACAATCTAAAAGTAATTTTATTCTTTTTCCTCCTCTTCCACACTTATGTATTAAATGTCATAATCTGCATTTTTTGTGTATCCCTGACTGATTTTGTGTACAGTTGATTTTGTTTCTTTTGTTTAAATTTTGTACTTGCTTGGTAATTAATTGGTCTACTACCTTTACTGTGGGTTTATTTTCACTGGTGAAAGCTATTTAGCCATAGGAACATTTCCATCTACTGTATCCCTTTAATAATCCTGTAATGCTGGTTTAGTTGTTTTAAATTCTTTGACCTTCATTTATGTGGAATTTTTTTAATCCCTGCTTCAAATTTAAATGATAATCTTGCTGGGCAGAGGATTTGTGGTTGAAGCTCCTTCTGTTTCAGTATGTGAAATATTTTATGCCACTCCCTTCTGGCCTGTAAAGTTTCTGTTGAGAAGTCTGCTGGTAGCCTGATGTGTTCCCTTTATAAGTAATATTTTTTTCTTTCTCTGGCTGCCTTCAGTACTCTCTCCATATCCTTAATCTTTGCCATTTTAACTATTACGGGTCTTGGTGTTGTCTTCCCAGGGTTCCTTTTGTTGGGGGCTTTTGTGCTTCCATGGCTTGAGTGTCTATTTCCTTCCTCAGACTGTGTAAGTTTTCAACAATTACTTCCTCATAGGTACTTTGTATTCCTTTGTCTCCTCCTGGTACGCCTATTATGTGAATGCTTTTTTGTCTGTATTGGTCACACAGCTCTCAGCATTCTTTTATTTCTGGAGATCCTTTTTTCTCTCTGTTCCTCAGCTTCATTGTGTTCCTGTTCTCTAATTCCATTTCATTAATTGTCTCCTTTACTTGCAGTACTCTATTATGCATTCCCTCCATTGTAGGTTTCATTTCAGTTACTGTATTCCTCAGCTCTGAGTGGCTCCTTTTCAGCTCTTCTGTCTTTGTTGAAGACCTTAAAATCCTCAGTACTTCTCTGTAGACCAGTGAGCACATTTACGACTTTTACTTTGAAATCATTATTAAGATTGGTAATCTCCATTTCAATTAGCCCTCTTTCTGGTGTCTTGTCCTTAAGTTTTGTTTGGAACGTATTCCTCCACCTCCTCATTTTGTCAGGGTTTCTGTTTCTCCCTTTGCATCAGATGGTCTGTCATGCTTCCTGGCCCATCTCTGTGTGGTCTTCTCTTCTTCTGCAGGTGTAGGTGATCTGTTCTCCACTCTTCAGGTCATTTTCAGTTTTAACTGTATTTGTTGTAGTTGCTCCCATTATGTGTTTGTGGAAGGAGGTTCCCATCTTACCTTCTTACTCTTCCATCGTTTTTTCCAGTCAGGACCTTGATTTTAGCAAAGTACTCGACCATTGTGAATAAATGTTTCACAGCCTGTCTTGCAGCTACATGTACCATGTGACAAATTTTGCCCAAAAATATAAAAGAAAAAGCATTATGTCTAACACATTGGAACTATACTTATGGCCTGCCATTACCCTTCTTTGCCCCTTTGCTCTTCTTGATGGCTGCATCAAGATGTCAATGACAGGGTGGCACTAGCAAAAATAATGTTATAAAAAAAACTGAAAATTTACCTATCTGTAAAAGCAGTGAAAAACAAATTCAGAGAAATTGTCATAAGAAATTTTTTTCAGAGCACAGGAAATTAACCTAAATCTCATAGCAACCTGGTAAGCATTTATGCAATAACAATGACATAACATCAGTAAGAATAGTGACCTTTATGGCATTTTAGCCTATCCCCTGCTTGCTGGCTCAGTAGTGTTGAAAATTATGGGACAGATACGCAGCACTGGTAAAAGAATGAACCTAATTCACAACGACATTTTACATGTCTCATGGCTATTTGGCAGAGCTGCAGAAAAAGCCTGTCTTTATCAGTTCTGACTCAGAGCTTTCCCTGTACTGAAAGGGTTTCCTAAGCTGGCATTCAATGAAAATATTTTCTGGTAACTGTCTTAATGTCATGGCTGCTTGAGGCAATGTGTAATAGGGCAAACAATAGTCTAAGCAAAAAGCTTAACAGCAAAAGCCAAGAAATGAGATTTCCACAAGGGCTTTGAAAAGCTCCAACATATTCCTGGGAACCTATGAAGCCATTCAAATGCACAGAGATCTACCCACACCCAGGGAAGATGCAAGGTCTTTAGATTTCAACTTCCAGTTGATCTGGAGGCTCTATGTAAGCATAAAGTGAAGGTTAAAAAATTTTAAACTACCTGGTGGAATGGAAATCTCTATCATTTGCTGACCACTTAGCTTACCAAATAGAGAATTCCATGGCTATATGTAACAAAGGATATGTATAAGACAGAATTCATTCAGAAAAGCCATTCAACAAACTACAGCAACTACAATAAACAATAACGACCAACCCTGAGGAAAGGGACCTGATTTCCAGAGTTACCTCATCCTATTACTTCAAATGTATGGTTTTCAACAAAAAAAACCATGAGGCAGCCAAAGGAACAAGAAAATATTGCCCATATATGTAAGAAAAATCAATAAAAACTTTTCCTGAGGAAACACAGATACTAGTCTTACAAGACAAAGACTTTAAATCATCTATTATAAAGGTGGTCAAAAAGCCTAAAATAAACTATGAGTAAGAACTAGAGCATGGGAACAATGTTTCATCAAATAGGGACTATAGAGATAAATAATAAAAAGGAGGAAAATATAAATTTGGTTAAAGAAGAATAGCTGAAATAAAATTTGTTACAAGAGCTCAACAGATTTGAGCAAGCAGGAGAAATAATTGGTGAATTTAATCCAGTTTAGATTATCTGGTCTGAGAGAAAGAAATAAAAAATAAAGAGAAATATACAAAACTTCAGAGATCTCAGAGATACATTCAAACACACCAATTTATACCTAATGAGAATCCCAGGAGAAGATAATAGAAAGGGTCAAAAAAAATATCTGAAGAAATCATGGCAGGAAAAAAGTCCCTAATTTGATGAAAAACTGTGATCTTCACATTCAGAAAGCTCAGTTAAGTCCAAGATGGCTAAAAGAGTTCCAAACCTAGATGCATCATAATCAAACTACTGAAAGCCAAATAAAAAGAAAAGCAGCAAGAGAAAAATGACTCACCTTGAGCAGGGATCCCCAGTAAGATGAACAACTGATTTCTCATCGGAGACCATGAGGGCCTAAGACAGTAGGATAACATATTTAAAGTCTCAAAATTAAAAAAAGACAACATATCAAACAAGAGTGTATATTCAACACGATTATCCTTCACAAATGAAAAAGAGAAATTAAAAATTAACAAACTCTCTGATAAACAAAAAGTAAGAGATTGTGAACATAGCAGACATGCCCTACAAAAACATTACAGTGATTTCTTCAGGCAAAAATAGAAAGACACTAAATAGCTATTCAACGTCATATGAAGAAATATAGAGTACAAATAAAGGCACCAGTTTGAGTAAATACAAAAAACAGCATAAATGTATTTTCCATTGAAACTTTCTTCTATCTAATTTAAAAGAAGACTGTATAAAGCAATAACTAGAAATCTATGATGAATTTCAAGTCATTCATAGTATGTGGATTATTTAAAAGAACAAAGATAGTTTATCTCATCTGTCTTCAAATTTTTTATTCCATAGCAAAAACTCAAATCACATCATTGATAAAAATATATATACATTGAGTTACCCAGAAGAGCTTTAAAATAACAGTAGTGACCATTTTGAACCTAAATACTACATATTTACAAATGTTATTTAACATTCTCAAAATAAATTTGCAAATGAGGTTTTACTGCTTCCTTTTTATAAGATGAGGACACCAAGACTCAAAATATAGAATATACCAATTCATCATTTGGCTTTTATTTAGTAGATCCCAGTTTAAAACAGGTTTGTCTGATTCCAAAATCTGTATCTAGACACACTATAATATAGCCAGAATTATATATACTATAATTCACTAGATACTGGTAAATTTACACTTCACTGTGACCAAAACAAATGCAGACTAGATCAATGATCCCTATCAAAATTCCAACAGCATTTTTCAGTGAACTAGAACAAATGTAAACATAAAACATAAAATTCCTATGGGGGAAAAAAAAATTCCTATGGAACCAAAAAAGACCCTGAACAACCAAAGCAATCCTGAGAAAGAAGAACAAAGCTGGGGAGATAATGCTCCCTGACTTTAAGCTCTACTACAAAGCTACAGTAATCAAAGAACTTGATACTAGCAAAAAAAAAAAAAAGACCCATAGATAAATGGAATTGAATAGTGAGCCCAGATATAAACTCATGCATATATGGTCAATTAATATATGATAAAGGAGCCGTGAATATACAATGGAGAAAATACAGCCTATTCAATAACTGGTGTTGGGAAAACTGGATTATTGTCTAAATCTATACATGACAGTAAACTCAAAATGGATCAAAGACCTGACTGTAAGTCATGAAACCATAAAACTCTTAGAAGAAAACTCAGGCAAAAATCTCTTGACTATAAGTATGAGCGATGTTTTCCTGAGCACATCTCCTTGGAGAAGGGAAACAAAATAAAAAATGAACAAGTGAAACCACATCAAACTAAAAGGTTTCTGTACAGCAAAGGACACCATTACAGAACAAAAAGGCATCCTCCAGAATGGAAGAATAGATTTGTAAATAACTCATCTGATAAGGTATTAACATCCAAAATATATTACAAAGAACTCGTAGTCCTCAACACCCAAGAAACAAATAATCTGATCAAAAAATGGGCAGAGGACCTGAACAGACACTTTTCCAAAGAAGAAATACAAATGGCCAACAGACACATGAAAAGATGCTCCACATCACTAATCATCAGGGAAACGCAAATTAAAACCACAATGAAATATCAACCCATGCCAGTTAGAATGACCAACATCCAAAATATGAGAAACCACAAATGCTGGAGAGGATGTGGAGAAAGGGGAACCCTCCTACACTGCTGGTGGGAATGTAAATTGATGCAACCACTGTGTAAAGCATATGGAGGTTCTTCAAAAATCTAAAAATAGAAATACCATTTGACCCAGGAATTCCACTCCTAGTAATTTACCCAAAGAAAACAAGACCTCAGATTCAGAAAGACATATGCACCCCAATGTTTATCGTCATACTATTTGCAATAACCAAGATATGGAAAGAACCTAAGTGTCCATTAGTAGATGAATAACTAAAGAAGATGTGGTACATATACACTATGGAAAATTATTCAGCCATAAAAAGAAAAGAAATGTTGCCATTTGCAGCAACATGGCTGCATCTAGAGTGTATTATGCTCAGTGAAATAATCCAGGTGGAGAAAGACAAGTACCATATGATTTCACTTATTTGTGGAATACAGATACAAAGGAAAACAGAAGGAAGAAAACAGCTTTAGACTCAGAGACACTGAGAAGTGACGAGTGGTTACCAAAGGGAAAGGGTTGAGGTGGGTGAGAGGGAGGGGGATAAAAGGGCACAATAATTTGCAATCAGAATATAAGTTGATCACAGGGACTACTGAACCACTGTGATGAGTATTTGAAACCAATGTAAGACTATACATTAAAGATACTTTAATAAAAAAATAAAGTAGCTCAATGAAATTTATTATATACCTGTGATGGATAGGAAGATAGATCAACAGGATATAGAAAAACATATATATATATGTATATATATATGATTACATATATGCATGTATATATGTATAGATATAATTGTTTTATATATAATCAGTCACACTCACCAGGTGTGTGCAAATATTACTAACCACGGCCCTCTTCTCTGTAAAGGTGTGGATCAGTTTCAGAATTCTCAGTCGAGTATTTTGAGAGATATTATCAATCAAAGATATTATCAATCAAAATTCTCAGTCGAGTATTTTAAGATATTATCAATCAGAGAAGCAGATTTCTCAGTGTGTAACGTTAAGTCATTCATGATTTGTTTCTATCATTTGCACACATCTAGTTTTTTCTGCCTGTCTCTTTATAAACATCTTTCATCAGTTTCTCCTCAAACACTATGTACCGGTTAGGATGGCCTTATTTTTAATCTTTGAACTCAGATATGTATCAACCTGGTCGCAGCTCGGGCTTTTACAGTTCTTCTCTCTACTTGGGTCTATTTTCCCCAGAAAATCACTTGGCTACCTCCTTCAGCTGCAGCTCAAACCCCGACAGCCTAGAGAAGTGCTCCCTGACAGAACTGGCTAGTGCGGCTATGCCCTCCACCTGCGTAATGTTCTAGCACGCTGAGCTGTTGTTTATATAGGACTTAACATGATTTAAAACTATTATATTGATATATTAATTTTGTATCACATTTACCACTAGAATGTAAGCTTGCTAAGAATAAACCCTCGACTTATCTTTATATTCTCAATGTCCACAGTAGTTCTTAGAACACTAAGAACAAGTAAAATTTGATAAATTAACAAAATCATAGAAAATATGTATTATATAGGTTGGAAAATGTGTTCTTGACATTTTCTTAGATAGACTACATGTTTGCTATCCCATTACTTAACTTAATGAGCTGGTGAATTGATGACAATAAGCATAAATCTTTGAATAGCTTTCAGTTTGGAATCTTCAAAACACACAAAGTATAATATAATTGTTTAAAACTCCTTGAGGTAGGGAAACAAGATACTAGTATAGTTTTCTTCACAACAGTTAATTGAACAATTGATTAGAGCAGTTTCTTTGATTCAGGTAGATGGCCTCTACCTTCACTTTGTCCCATGCAATTGTAAAATCAATTGGATAAAATTATTTATTGTCTGAAAGCCATAGAAACATCATAAAACATTTTTTCGACATAAGCATAGTTATATACTTCAAATTTCCTCAAGTTTCAATCCAGTTCATTCTTGTAATATTTCCCTTCACACTATGATGTCCTTATTTCCTCATTATACATATTTCAACTCTAAAATCCTTCCTCTTTTTTCTGTATTTAAATGTAATCCCCTGAAATAAACCCTACTTAGAATTTCCATGTCCAGAGATTTTGTCATGTCAACTTGGATTTAGCATATTTCTCTTTTGCTTCCTAAGTTTATATTGATTCACTTCATTCTCAATATAGACTCATATTTCTTTGAAACAATAACTTTTGAACTATTATTTCTATTTATTTCTCTCTATATATGGTAGTGAATCATTTATGTGTGCCCGGAATAAAATACAGCTGATAGAATGTTGGCTTCTGCTCATGAAGAAGTGACTATAACCAGACTTACTCTCTCCCCTTGCAAGAAAAATTGTTAACAAGACAAAATATATGAACACAATTGTTTTCTGACATTGGACAACAGATAGTGTGGCAGTGAGATCCTTGAGAGAAAATAAACAAACAAGCTGCTTCAGTTTTCTCCCTGGTGGTAGTATAAACTGTTAAGCAAGGCTGGGATTCTAAGTAGAAACTGGTAGTTCACAGTGTTGAGGAGACATTGATTAGAGTACAGGAAGACTCAGGAGAATGGCCTTTTCATAGCAGAAATCTGAAAAGGAAGGAGCCTAGAGGAAAGAGAGCTGTAGAAATTCTCAGAAGGCCCATGAGTATTTTGCCGAATGCTAAGCTGCATATGTATGCCATGAAAATCCGTGAGGCTGAGAAAGAATACAGGGAAAGCTATAAAATGAGGTTCTTAGAACAGTCTGAGATCTTTCAAGTTCTAAAGAGCTAGATGAAGAATCTCCGTTAAACATCTGCATAATCCAGTAGAAGCATAAAAGTGTTATCCCTTATTAGCAGGGCTAAATTAGATTTAGAATAAATATTGATCTAATAAACCCTAAAATACTTCTTTTAAGATCTTTTTAAAATCATATTGGTCATCAATAACAGAATTGCCTTCTAAAATAACATCCAACAATATGTAAGGTAACACAACAAAATCCAACCTTTAGTATCATTAAGAATTACAATATATCAACATGTAAACAGGAGTGGCTGCAAAAACAATGGTATGGGAGGCTCCTGAATCCCCCCTTCCCCTCCAGAGCACCAAGCAAATGGCTACATATGGAGCAATTACCTCTGAAAGAAGCCCAAACTATCTGTGTGACTTCTACACACTGGGTGAATGAGCAAATACCTACATGGAAATGGATAGGAAAGGCGGACACACACTGCGCCAGAAATCCCACCGCAGGCACAGTGTCACACAGTCAAGGTGGAACCTTCAACTCCCAGCTTCTCCCTGACAAGTGAAGGGCTTGAACCCTACATCTAGCACCCCAACATTTCAGACTCTCACCTGAGGGATGTGCCCCAAAACACCTAATTCTCAAAGCCAAAGGGGTTTGCGTCCGCAAGACCCACAAGACTAGAAGAGGCAAAGCAGCCGTCCCTGTGGCTCTGGTGCAGAGCAAGCAGGCAAAAAATGCTCACCTCCTGGTCTTTGCCTGCATGGAATCTATTTTCATACTTTTAAAACTGCTGCCTTAGGGCCAGGCTTTGAATAGGGGAGCTTATTGTACATTTTCAAGGACAAAATAACAAGAATTGATAACTGACCAATGTTACAAATGTCCCAAAAGACTAAAATTACTTTACATACAAAAGATTTGATTAAATTAAGGACTTGACAGAAGGAGCATATCCTGGATTATCATCTGAGGGACAATTCTTTTCAATCACCTAATAAATGCAAGAGGACAAAATACTTCCTAACTCACTCTCTAAGGTCAGTATTACCCTGACACAGACATCTGTCCAAAAGCCAGACAGAAACATCACAAGAAAACTATAGACCATTATTTCCTATGAATATATCAGATATGCAAATCCTCAAAAATACTAGCAAATTGGACCCAGCATCATATAAAGATTATACAACCATTACTAAGCAAGATTTATTCCAGGAATGCAATGCTAGTCAACATACAAAAATCAATATCTATACCATGTTAAGGTACTAAATGAGAATATACTTACCATCTCAATAGGTGTAGAAAAAGCATTTGGCAAAATCCTATTTCATGATAAAAACACTTAACAAACAACAAAAAGAAAAGAACTTCCTGAGCCTGGTAAAGGTCATCTACAGAAAACCCGCAGCTAACATCTTAATGGTGAAAAAAATGAATGCTTTCACCTAAGATTAGAAACAAGTCAAGAATGTCTACCCTGCTACCTCTAGTCGACATTGTACGAGGGTTCTAGTCAGGACAATTAGGCAAGAACAATACATAAAAGGCACGTATGGTAAAAGGAAGAAGTAAAATCATTTCTACTTGAAGAAGATACATTATTACATAAAGAAAACAATATTCACAAAAAATTGTAAGAGCTAATAAACAAGTTCAGCAAAGCTTCAGGATACAAGATCAACACACAAATATCAGTTGTATTTATATGCATTAGCAAGGAATAATCGGAAAAATTAATAAAATTCCATTTACAGTAGCAACAAAACAAATATAGGAATGTGAAAAATGATTTAAGTAGAGCCATTTTTAAAATAGAGCCAGAGTTGCCATTTCAAAGGAACTGCCTTGCATGTACTATTTATTTCCTAAACCTTTGAACTGGGCCAAACCACCAACATTCCAAGAAGTCATCAAGAATGAGAAAATTCTGTTTGAAAAGACTGATTAAGGTGAGCTTCTGCCTAGTGACCACTTCGTCTGACCAATCAATGATGCACAAATATATCCCTGCTTTTCAGCACCAATAAATCCTTATTAAAAACAATTTACCTAATCTTCCTTTTTCTTTTCCATAAAAACTCAAGGTCCATCTCCTGCAATCAGGGTGCTATTTGGGTTTCTACCTATATCTGTGGGCCCCAATTGCAATTCTTTGGCTACAAATAAACTCTTTGACTCTACAGCTGGTTTCTTATTTTTAGGTTGACAGGAATTAGGTATAAATTTGAGCAAAAAAGTAAAAGTACAAATGAAACATTCTTCAGCAGAGACTATGTGACAGGTACAAATCTTCATATTCTTGGATGAGGCAAAGCCTTCTTAGGACCCAAAAAACAAGAAGCCAACGGGAAAAAAGGAGATAGATGAACTTTCCCAAAATCAAAACTCTGCATGTGAAAGGACACTATCAAGAATGTGAAAATACAACCTACAGAATGACAGAAAATACTCTCAACAGATGACAAAAACTCAACTAAAAGGCAGATAAATATCCATTGACACTTATTCAAAGAAGATACAAAAAGCACAGTAAGCACATGAACAGAAGTCCAGCATCATTAATGATTAGGGAAATACAAACCACAACCACCATGAGACACCACTTGTTACCTACTAGGATGGCAATAACAAAAGCGACAGGCAGTATCAAGTGCTGGCAAGGATGCGGAGAAATAAAGACTCTGGAACCCTTATCCATCCTCTGTAGGAATTTAATATGATACAGTCAGCCTGGAGAACAGTTTTGCAGTTCCCAAAATGTTAAACATTCAGTTACCATCAGACCAAGCAATTTCTAGATATATACCAAAGTGAAAAGATACATCTACAAAATACTTGCACGCAAATTTTCCTAACAGCCAAGAAGTAGAAACAAGCCAAATGCCCATCAGCTGATAAAAAACAGCTGATAGACAAAGTGTGATATACCCATATAATGGAATATTATTCAGCACTAAAAATTAAGCGTTAATACATGCTACAACATGGATCAGTCTTAAAAACATCATGGTAAGGAAAAGAAGTTAGTCACAAAGAGCACATATTCTATGATTCTATTTATATGAAAGTCCAAAATAAGCAAATCTTTAGAGAGAAAAACTATTTTAATGGTGGTCTAAGCCTAGGACATGAAGGGTTGTGTGGGGCAGGGAATGGAGAATAACTGCTCATGTGTATGGGATTTCTTTTTGGATGATGGAAACAATGTAAAATTGATTGTGGAAATACTGCACAACTCTGTGAATATACTGAAAACCAATTAACTGTGTACTTTGTGTGTGAAGTATATTTTAATAAAGTGGTTAAAAATCAATCAATCTAATTTAGCACATTAAAAAAATAAAGGGGAAAAATCAAAGGCTCGTGTCTAGGGATCCAGGCAAGATTTAATAAAGTTCAATTACGATTCACTAACAAAAAGAACAACTCTCTGCAAACTAAAATCTGAAATACTGACTACAGAAATCCTATAGGAAACAAGGAAACATCACTCTTAACTGAAATCTAGAGCTTTCCTCTTCATTTTTGGAATGAGATGAGGATACTCTTTTCATCGTTTAGGTACAACATTGTACTGGAATTTGTAATACATGCAATGAGGCCAGAAATGGGAATAGCATAAGGATAGTAAACAAAAAAGTAATAAAATAGTCATTGCATATGATACAATCATATCTTTGGAAAATCCACAGGAATCTGTAGGAAAACTATTAGAATTACTAGGTGAATTAGGCAAAATCTCTCAACATAAAGTTAGCATACAAGGTAAATATATAAAAACAACACCATGTCTACATTCCAGCAACAAACACAACAGGAAATTCACAGAACTACAGTTTGGTAGCATCAAAAACATCAAATACATAGGGATAAAACTACTTAAAATATTCAAGGCTTCTACACTTAAAACTGCAAAACATTGTTGAAAAAGTTTAAATAAACTAAATACATACAGGAATTATGCCATGTTCATGAATTGGAAGGTTCAATATTAAGGATAACTCTTCCCAAATTTTTCCATGGGTTCAGTGCTAATTATATAAAGAACTTATATGAATCAATAGGAAAAAAGCAGAAAACCTATTAGAAAAATGAATGATAGACTTGCACAGGATCTCTACAGTAATGCACAGTAACAATTGAAAAGTTGCTCACCTTCTCTACAATTCAGAGAAATAAAAAATAAAATCACTATGAAAAACTACTACGTAACCACCCCCTCCCCCCAACAAAATCTGGCCAAAGTTTTAAAAAAAATTATGAAATATACCAAAGTGTTGGCAAGGACTGGAGTTGTTTAAACTGTAGTGACTGTACAATGACTTTGGTTACTTAACTGGCAATGTCTAATAAAGTATACCTTATTATGTATACTTTATTACCCAGTAATTCCATTTCTAGTTGTATAGCCAACTGAAATACACATACACATTCAGTAGATACACAGTGCTAGATTAGATTTTTTTATAGAACTACACATAACAGTGCCAAATTTTAAACTTCCCAAATGTCCAACAACAGAGAACAGATATATAAATGGTAATAAATTCACATAGCATAGGAATGTGATACAGCAAGAAAATTTAGAACTACAACTTCCTACAGCAATATGGATGTACCTCATAACTGAAATGTTGAATAATAAATGTCAAGGGCAAAAGAGACCTTATTGCATTTATATAAAGTTCAAAAATAGCTGAAACTACTCTTCAGTTTTAGAAGTTGTCATAGTGGTGACTCTTTAGGGGAAAAGAAACTGGAAGGAAGTATTTCTAAAGAGATGAGAAAATCACTTATTATTCTAGTTGTGCTTACATGGCTTGAGTGGAGTTCAAAAACTGATCAAGCTACATGATTTATTTATATAATTTTTTCTATGCAAGTTATTCCTTAATAAATACCTTACAAAACAAGCATGGCAATGTGACTGAATATATTATTAGTTTTAAGAAATAAAATATTACTGTGTGCCTGGAATACAGAGAAAATATTAAGAGAATGCTTAAGCAGAACACACTGCATAATCTGAAGTAACAGAATATTACAATAAAAAAGGAAAGAGTTTGCATCAAGTTACTTGTCTATACTTTTGAAAATCCAATCCAAAATAATATTTAAAAAATCAAATAATAGAATTCTCTATATGTTTACATCCTCTTTTCCTTTTCATGATTTTTCAAGGACATTCAACACTAATACCTGTAAATTATTCAGTACTGTGACATATCAATTGAACAAAGCTAAAAGGTGAATTAACTTTTAAAAGCAGCCGTGCTCTTTCCTAATGGCTCTTCACCTTTCAAAAAGCCATCCTCTCATTGAATTCTTTGTAGTAGATGTCCAGGTTTGAAGACAAATTTTCTTATATTTAGAAGATGGAAACAAAATAGGAATTGACCTTTATTATCTTGAGCTTTGTTTCAAATCAGCGCACTGAAATGTCCTAGTTGTTCATTCTAACATTAAATATCACACTGAAGACTTGTTTTTTTTTTTAATTAAAGAAGTATTGTTCCTTGAGCTTGAGTTCATTTTCTCATTTGAGGGTTTTACTGTGACAGGATTCTTAAGTTTATGTTGCTCTTTCATTCTCAGTTATTTACTGTTCTTTGAGTGGTGTTAATATAGTATCATTCTTACTGCAAAATTTTTAATTTTCATTTAAAAGAATATGTTAATATTTTTAGTATAATGTTAGAATAAGAAAAGGTTTCTGAAATTTAGGAATAAAAGTTATTACAAAAGGCTTTTCAAAGAACGCTCCTGATGGAAGGAACAGTCTCTGTTGGGCATAAAGGTAAAGCCATATAATTTGGTAATTGAAATCAGTAACAATATCCTGTGCACTAGCTCAGGACCCTTGTGAAAATTCATTTTGCTACATACATACAAAGATAACACTGCCTTTAATTTCCTATACTCAAGTTCATTCCTGCTGTAAGGATTACAGAAGCAATTGCTCTGATGATCACTAAATTATATTGTGACATCAAAGTACTCAGACTACACCCTCCTTGTGCCAGGCACGCCAAGCTACTCTGTTATGCTATCCATTTCTTGAACTTTAGAAGTACTGATGATCATTGCTCATATTAATGGCAGAATACCTAATAAGCAGAGCATGTATATTTTCAAATGCAGTATTTGTCATCCAACTGCACTAATCAGCCTATGTGTCAAATTATTTTAGTAATTCATATTGATATCACTAAAATAGCTTCTGATGATATATCCAGAGAACTTTACATTCTGAATTTTTTCCTTTAAAGTCAGAGTATCTATTCCTTGAAATGAATAAACTGTTGATTGTGTTTTATTTTCTCTTTAAAGAAATGATTACATTTTGTATTAACCAATATATGGTATCAACTACCATATCAAGTATACTATCATTACTTCTCATTGTTTTTTGCAATTTCCCCTTATATTTTTTTCTGCTTTAGAACCTGGTCCCCATCTGTTTACTCTGGCACAGATTTCTGTTCCTTAACACAACAGTATGCTTTACATCTGCTGCTTTTCCTGGCAATTCATTTCCTCTTTCAAGGAACAAACACAGTTTTTAGTTCACTAATGGTGAATGCTAATGGTGGAATATATTTATTCATTTTTTACTTTTTCTTATTTACTTGTAGCAAGAGGTTTGAATAAATCCAGCTGCCAAGTTTCATGTGGTTCCCCTTTTGACAAACATGTACTTAGAAACCGGAAGTTATCTGAGTCAAGTCTGCGACTGTGAATCTGACCAAGGCAATTAGCTTTCATTTGACTGCCTATTTTTGTTTTGCCTACATTATTACTTCATTCTCATGACAATGAACAACTACTACATGAAGCTTAATTATTTTCTAGTCATTCTCTCCTCCTCCATCATTTCAGAAATAAAATTGTCTCCTGGGCATTTAAAATTGTAGTGTTAGATACAAAGTGAAGCCAGTATTCATTCCTGAAACTCTTAATGGCTCCAGTAAATTATCCCCTCTTATTCTAAAAGGTAAATCACCTTCAAAACCACCCAATTTAAAGATATTTTTTATAAGAAAATGGCCTTTGAAACGTGATTTTTGTATCATACATTTCTCTTAAAAGCAGCATTGATATATATACATTCAAATAAATCAGTAACGTATTTTTCTTTTAATTAGGGCAGCAAGTTCACAATGTGAATGAATGGAATACTTGACATAAAGTGAACCAATGTAAATTTTGGTGTAAACAGTCACTGAGAGGCTTCTTGTTCTTGCTTGATTTTTCAAATGATATACATTTTTTAACCTTCAGCCTCAACCATAATACACACACACACACACACACAAACATACATATATATATGCATATATATACACACACACATAAACATATAAATTTATGTATGTATACAGAGTAAAATTACAAATTTCATAGAACAGATAATTGGAAAATTTTCCTACCTTATTAAGATATAAATATTATACTTCATTTTACCCTGAAGCCTCACTAAGGTCAATTATACTAACCAGTACAAAAATCAGAAACTTAAAAGCATTGCCTTCAAAGATGAAAATCAAAATGAGGCTTTCGATTTCTCTTGGCTTTGTGATTTTTCATTTGTTTTTGTGCATCCACTTCCTTTCCAGTATTAAGAACACCTGTGTTTAAAAGACTGGAAAAGTATCTCTTTGGCTCTGTTTAACTTACAGATTTTATTTTTCTTGAAGGAGATAGTTGCATTAATAAGAACTGTGCAAACATTTCTACTATCTCCACAATATATTTTCTTTAGAGGAAAAAAAAACTCTAACTGCCTAAATTCTCTCTTGCCCAATGCATTTAATTCCTCCCAGAGCCATTAAGAGTTTCATGAATGAATTAGACTTGCTTCAGATTGTATCCTAAAGAACCATTTTACCAGAATAAATGGCTTCACATTACTTAATAAATAGATACTTAACTTATTTAGCTCTGAAATAACAATATTAATCTCAGACACCTTGGGTATTACTTTCACGCTATTCAAAGAATCTTTTTTTGTGTGATATATAAGCTATTTCAAAAAGACAAGAGATATTACTGTTCTAGACGTATGTACACCCATACTACTTTAATTACATATAGGTGAAACTTAGTACATCTTTTTAGTTCAAGTGTATCCAGTGCACTGAAAATTGCTATCAGGTGTTTTCACACAATGAGATTAACATGCTAGCTACAACATTAATGTAGACATTTCTCTAGCATGCAAAGTATCACAAATCCAATTAAAATTAAGTACTTTCAAATGCAATCCTTTGAAATGTGAACTTACATTTACTTGCTTATATATTAGTGAATTTCATAATATTGTTCTAATAACTCCCTATCAATGGTGCAGACTGAAACTAGTTCGATGTAATTGAAATCTCCATCTGGACAGAATGATCTAACAGAAGTTGGCTGGTTTTCTTCTTCTGTAGTTAAAATCAGCCAACTTTAGGCTCTCTTAAAATACTTAAAGTAGGCCACAGTTGTGTGATAATTACTGTTGCTAAGGTTATAATTCATACTGGAATGTTGTTTATAGAAGGGACATTTAAATAAACTATTTCTGGACATTCTACTTGAATATAATGATCTTTATAAAATCCATGATTTAAAGTCACTGTTTATCCAAAGCCATGATGGTGATGTCACATCTTTGTCCTGGTGAAGCAACCTGTAATGAGTGCAAGACTGTCTTCTCCTTGGAGTATGTCACAAGAACAAGGATGCCTCTGTGTCTTTATGTACCATTTGAAGTAAATAAATATAAATATTCTTCCTGATCATAGAAAACAAAAGCTTTGTTTATCAATAAAATAGGCAAGATGGTACAGTATAAAATAAAATTTAATAAAGTTGTTTCTTTTGTGCAACATTTCTTTAACTTTGATTACAAGAGTAATTTGGGACTCTCATCTAAAATGTATCTTCCAGAACCCCTCAACCCTTCAAAGTCTGGAAAATGAAATTTGTATTTTTAATAAATACCCCTAGGTGGTCTTTATCACCAGGGGCTTGGGGGAAATGCTGCTCTAAGGGACAAATAAGCTTCAACATCTCAGTCCACACATGCCCCAAACTAAGCTGAAGCCCTGGTACAACTCAGGTTAAGTTGAGCCACTACACATGAAACCCTTGGAGCATAGTATGAAGATGAGCTTTACAAACCATGAACCTTGGGCAGAAGCCCTGGCATGAGAGGAGAGGTACTAAAATTACTTTTACACTCTCTTCTCAAAGCAATTCTCAATTTAACTGCATGATAGAAGCAAGTGATAGCTTTTAAACTCCTGATGTCCTGGACATAACACAGCTGAATTAAATCAGAGTTTTGCTAGGTGGTACCCATGCATCAAAAATTTTGAAAGCTCCTGGACGATTCTAATATGCATTCAATGTTGACAGCTCCTGTCTTGAAGACTAGAGAGATCTGCATTCGGTGTGAATGAAATTCAGTTTCAACATCTGACCTACAAAGATTAAAAAAACTAGTAAACTTCACTTTCATTTCTGGATCATTACACAAACCTATAAACTCCATACTTAGAAGTCAATGAATTCAGTAAGCACATTTCTTCTATATTTACCTCATATTTATGTATCTTTCTAAATTCTACTGTTAATTCAAACATTTTTTCTGCATGTAATTTTGGGTTTCTTTTGCAAGAAAAACACTATCTGTGAATAATGAGGGTATAATTTCTTCCTTTCAAATACTTATTCTTCTCATTTATTTTTCTTTATTATTGACATAGCTATGACCTTTCAGATCAGTATTGTCTGGAAACAGGTACCCATTTTCTATGTTCTATATTTCCTTTACACTTTTAGATTGATTAAAGTCAGATTCAATTCTTTGAAAAAATACTACATAGTCATCAGTGGTACCATATAATCTTAAAGTATCACACGAAATGTGATTCTGATTACCTCTGGCTTGGTAATGTTAAGATTCATCAATGATTCAGGTGTCAGCTCTTTCTTCCAATATAAGGTTTCCTGGCAGTCTTTCACATAAAGATATTGGCAGTCATTGAATCCTTGCCTAGATTTACTATTTCATTAGAGGTCATAAATTTGTCAGAGGTTAAAATCAGAATATTTTAATTTTATTAGTCCTTCTGCATTTATTTTCTGAAATTCCTTTTTAAAGAATAACATTTCTCATCAACTATTAGGTTACCATAATTTATAGATCCAGTAGAAAAGGCTAACAAAATGGCTGATTCTTTCCTTTTTTAGTTTTCAGAATAATGAGTTGCTTTGCAAGCAAACCCAAATGTGAACAGAATTTCACTAGATTGCATTAACTATCATTAGGAATTCATAGATTTTAACATATTTTCTGCCTTTCATTCTATTGTAGTTTTTATTCTTTTTAATATTCAAAGTGTCCATATTTTGCTAGCAGGAGCCCCTTTAATATGACTCATGCATCCTTTCATATGTCCCCATAGTCTTTGTTTTCTGCCTTAATGTTCAACAAACTAGTCCAAGCTCATAATGCATATTTCCCGTTTCAGATCTAAAATTAGGTGTTCCTACTGTCTGCTTCCCTTTAGTGGAAAATGGCAATTACAGTATACAATCTAAATACTTAGGGGTGCTCATTATTATCGTATGGTCACTTTTTCTAGACCTAATCAGAGAAAATGCCTTCTGAGCTAATTAGTATTCATGATTCAAATTTAGGATTACATTGTTTTTACTAATTTTTTATTATGTTCCTCTATACCTACACTTGTGATCCCAATAACATTTATATACTTGCTTGTTTCACCCACATATCATTTTACATTTATATTTCAAATACATTGTATCATATTCTTAAAAACTACATTTTCATAGTTTTGTATATCACTATCATATAAAACATTTTAAAACAGTGATTCCAATGATTACTATTATTATTGAAAACAGCTTACTGTACATTTTCATTTTTTAACATTAAGATATACTGTACTATGTATGTTGAGTATATTGCTGTGTTTTAAAGTGTCTCATACTTCCAACATCTGGGTCAGTTCTGAGTCTGGGGGAAAGGTGAGGGGGATACAGGAACACAATTATTCGCTATCACAATATAAACTGGTCATGGAGACCATAGTGCAGCATGGAGAATATAGTCAGTGATTCTGTAACATCTTTCCACATTGATAGATTGTAACCGCACTGGAGGGGGTGAGGATTTAATAATATGGGTAACTGTTGAACCACTGTGTTGTGTATTTGAAACCAATATAATATTGTATATCAATGATACTCCAATTAAAAACAGAATCTGAGTCTAGTGCTATTGATTGTTTTTTCTCTTCACAGTGGGAAGTTTTGCATGCATTTGGTATGTCTTGTAATTTTTTTTATCAAATATCAAGCATTCTATGTAAACAAAGTAGAGATTGAAGTAGTTTTAATGCATGGCAACAGGCATGCTTTTTTTTTATGTCAGATTATAAATGGGAGTGGTAAAGTCAATACAGTGAGCAGCCAAGTTGAGTTTCATGCACCACAAACTTCAAATTACACCAGAGACAGAGGGCTGCTACTCTGTGCCTAGGGTGGGTCCTGGATGGCCTGAGAGTTTTCATCAGTGCTTTTACTCCACCTTTAGCTTTAGCAGGCTCTGCACTTGTGTGACACAGGTACAGGGGTTGGACAGCCCCAAAGCCACCTGCTTTCTGACTTAGTGAAAAAGCTCTCAACTGGGATGAGATGGGGTTGCTCAGTCCTTTTGTCCCGGCTTCAGTCTTAAAGGAGTCCAATGTACTCTTGCCTCAAAATTAGGACTTTACACTCCTGACCCTTCTCCTATGGCAGCTGAATCCTGCTTTTCATGGGTAGAGTATTTGGGGAAAAATCTTTTGGGTGAGCAAGTTTTCTGTCCTTGTCTGAGCTGTAGCAGATCTCCATTAATTTATATCAGTTCAGGATTCTTGATATGCAAGGGCCTTTGCCCTTCCCAGAGCAACATATGGGTTTTTTATTTCATAATTTATATTTTAAACATTTGGTCACATATTAATCACATGGCTACTTCCAGCTGCAGTTGGGTCTGAGAAATGTAGTATATATTCTAAACAGCCAAAAAACAGTATTTTATTATTAAGAAGATTTAATTACTAGAAGGAAGAATGAATATTACAGCAATCAGCACTCTGCAAAAAATACATAATGCACCTATAAACCTAACACAAAATGACTTCATTTCATTTTCATTTTTCGTTAAATCTTTCAAGTAATTGTTATTTAATTATTCTAACAACCCTATGGAACATAATGACAATCCTCTATCCCTAGTTTTTGTTTGGAATACTCAGAAATTCTACATGTTGACTAAAATAACACTATTTTTAAAGGCAGAGTTACATAATCTTTCTGTAGGGATATATGTACAAAGCACTAAATTAAGTTTCAAAAAAGCTGAGATTTTTCTGATTTCTCCTTGTAATAATTTTATGACCTTATTCCTTTCTGAGCCTCAATATATGCAGCTAAAAATACACACAATAATGCTTGAAAGTATGAATTTCTAATTAGAAAATGCAAGAAAAGTGCCGTGACAACTAGGGAACACTGAAGAACAATATGCAGTAGGATGGTAGACTACACCCATCTGTTTTAAGTTCTTAAAATAGTGTATGTGAAATACTGCACACACATTGCTGAATTGTTGGCAATTGTAAATATTTATTTAAGAAATCAAAAGTGAAAATATTTGTGCTAGGTATAGTATTTTGTTTTTATTAACACACTTTTCTCTTTGCATTTTCTTGTACCTGAGCTGATCAGCTCAGGTCACGCACTTGCCCTGGGGTTTTTAAAGTAATAAACAAGGAGGCCATTAGCCTGAGATGGCGCTAATGCCTCGCCAGCCTACATAAGCAAATTGAAGCCCAACCCAGAGCCAATTCCTATAAACGCCTCATGGTTAAAAAAAATCAAAACCTAATAACCAATCACAAACAGCCAACTCGACTTTCGCAAATATGGCAATCACTTAAGTCATAGCTGGTCAGATAAACAATGTCCTAGCTTTGCTCCTGCCTCCCCTCTAAAAAGCTTTTTCCTCACCTCCTACTGATGGAAAGCTCCTAACCATTTTCAGTTTGGCACTGCCCAATTTAAATCAATAAGCTCAAATAAACTCTTCAAAATTTTAATATACTTCAGTTTATCTTTTAACGGTGTGGAAATTCAGTTTGATAAGATAACTGGAAAGCAAAGAAAAAGAAACTGAAATTTCAGTTTTTAAACTAAAAATAATAATAGAAGAAATGGCAGGGTTTCTCTAGAAGAAAATATTCTATACATTTCTTTAGCTCCCATTTTACATATTGACAGCTAGTCTAGGCCACTCATACAGTTTCTCACATAAAATGGCTAGGATATCATTTCCTCTGGGAACTACTAGCCAATGAAGTTTACTATACTAAAGTGAAAGGGATTTTATGTAGAGAAGGTAGAAAACTTGACACCTTCACCTTCCATCAGAGATGAGGGGGGTGGGATAATGTGCCCAGATATGTGTCCAGATATTCTTTGCAAACCAAGGTCCAAGATGACAGACTACGCTAGCCGATGCGGCCTGAAGCAGTGCTCTCAAAGTGTGGTCCCTCGCTCACAGCATTTGATTATCCGTAATTTGTTAAGCATATAGAACAGAATATATCCTGCATTCTAATGAAGAGGGACACATCTATCAACTAATATCTATTTAAGGAGTTCATCAAACCGGTTATTTCCATGGGGAAAATGTCCTGTGGCTGAGGACTACAAGACGGGATGCCTGTAGCAGGACTGGGGGCTACAATCAGGTTTCAGAGATTGAGCAAAGCTAGCAGGACTCACACGGAGGCCTTGTGGTGGGTTGAAGAGTGTCCTCCGAAAATTCATGTCCATTTAGAACCTCAAAATATGACCTTATTTGGAAATTGGGTATTTATAGATGTAATTAGTCAAGATAAATTTACAGTAGATTAAAGTGGACTCTAAATGTAATGACTGGTGTCTTTGTAAAATACCATGTGAAGAGGCAAACAGGTACATAGAACAGAATGCCCTGTGAAGACGGGGCATATTGGAGTGATATGTCTACAAACCAAGGAATGCCAAGGATTACTGGCAACCATCAGAAGCTAGGAGGGAGAGAAGAGACATGGGGCAGTTTCTGCCTCAGAGCCTCTAACAAACATTAAACCTGCCAGCGTCTTGAATTCAGACTTCTATACTCTGTGAAAAAACAAGTTGTTGTTGTTTTGGGCTACCAAGCTTGTGGTAATTTATTATGGCTGCCCTAAGAAACTAAAACAGACCTAGTCAAAGTAAGACAGTACGATGGCCCCAGGCATAGAAGTCAGCTACACAATATTTGGCAAGCAGAATATTCAGATGAGACAAGTTTCATCAGAGTCAGTAATGCAAGGAGCTTCCCAGAGCAGCTTTTCTTGAAAAAAAAATAGAACATTACAGTCATGTAATCCTTTCTACCACCTACCACCATGAGATCTTGTAAACTACACCCCACACTCCATCTGGCACAAGAGAAGGGACAGGAGACAGAAATATGTAAGCCCAACCATTAAACTAAGGACTATTAAAACATTAAAACAACCACAACAAAAACCTCTAGTTACTAACTCCATCTAAAAAGTACGAATTTTCTGAAAGTATTATGGTCAAAACATGAACCTCTTTCTGTTACTTCCTTATATGCCTCCTTCCTCCCTCGGTCCTTGGGACAAGAGCCATCTAGAGGACCTGTTGATCCGCTGCGGTTAGGAAGAATTTTTTTCTCTTAGAACCATGTCGGCTGTTTAGCAATGCTGGGATGGCACCATTTGTCCAGGGAAGAGGAGAAAAGTAGGATGAGGTTTTAGCTGGAGTCAGAGGGGTGATTAATAAAACGCCACGAAGGAGCCCTGACAACTGGATGTTTCACTGGAGCTTCATGTTCATAATTCCTTTTCTTAATTTATTTATCCATTCATTATTTCTTTCTTCCAATTGTTTGATTGAAAATTCACTAAGTACCAGGCATTGTGCTCAGTACTGTAATATAGTAAAAACAAGATAAGCTTTTTTCCAGCATTTGTGAAAATTTGCAAATAGGAAAACGTTCAAAGAATTTTCAGTGAGCATCACTATACCCACCATCATCTAGTTTCTGTATTTAAATGACCCACGCCTCTATTTATCCATCCAGTCTTATTTTTTGATATGTTTCCAAGTATATTTCAAACAGTAGACTTGCCCTAAATACTTCATTTTGCATACCACTTACTGGGATTTAACTTTTGTCTGGTTCATTTTCTTCAGAGTTTAAACTTCCATACAATGAAATGCCGAAACTTCTGGTGAGTTTTGACAAGCACACAGACACATGTAACCCCCAAAATTCTCAAGTTATACACATTACCCTTGGACTCAGAAACTCCTTTACTTTTCCATCCATTGTCTAACCTCACACCCCAAGGAAATTCATTGTCTGTTTCTCACCACAGAAAAGTTTTGCCAATTCTAGAACTTCACATAAAAAGAATCACACACAATGTACTTTTTTGTGTAAGATTTTTTCCCTTCTTTGTGTATTGATTCATGTTTTTTGTCTATAATTTGTTCCCTTTTATTTCTGAGTAGAATTCCACTGCAGAATTTTACCCCAATTTGTTTGTTCTCCTATTGATGGACATCTCGACTGTTTCCAGTTTGAGGCTAATATACATAGAGCTGCCATAAACATTCTGTGAACGTCTTTGGGGCACGTGTGTATGTATATTATGTGTATGTGTGCACTAATCTGGAATGACATAATATTTGGTCTTATTTTTTGTGTGAATTTTTTTTTTCAAAAATAAGAGAAATTAGAAGAGACAGACCATGATGACAACCCCTGATGTCAGAGAAAGAAAAGTGTGGTCATTACAAAAAATAATTTTATATATATATGTATATACACAGACACATATGTATCTTATCTATGTCATTCATCTTTGTGGACCGACTAGAATTCTTTGCAAACTGTTCTGTGAGTTATAATTAATAATCTTGGAGAATGCAGTTACATACAGGTGAAAAGTACTCAAAAAGACACTAATAGGCCTAACTTTTCAAAATAGGTATGAGGAATGAAAACCCCAGCATTTCTCATCAGGGGAGTAAGTAAGTCATATTCATCTACACTGAAAAGAGAAAACTAACCATTAGATACTATGTATAAATTGTGTCATCATGTAAGACTACAGAAGCACTGCATGACCAGAGAGTGAAATGTACAATACCCTTTCTGTTTTTGCAAGTTATGACACTATACTGGCATTCCTAGTATAAAGTAATATCCAGTTTTTTTTAAGTAATCTGCACAACATGCCTGAATAATATCTGCTTTTCCCTTGTGCTCCTCCAGTGGCTTTCACTTCTAAAAAACAGCATATTGACTATAAATTATAAAAATTTGAAACATATGGCCTTGTACTGTTACAGAAAATACTGGAAAAACCTGGACAGATCACTGACGGAAGAACCAAGCGGCACTTGGAAGTCTTGGAGTGTTGAGGGTTTATTTTCCACAGGTGAGCTCAGAGGGGAGCAATCTCCCAAGGTGTGAGCCCCGAACAAAGGCAAAGGGAGCGATATGTATCCTTCTGCTTCCGTATCTGCAATATGCACAGCAAGTGAGCAAGCAAGGGGGTGTGAGTTTAGGGAGCAAGTGCCTGGCAGAGCAGGGAGCGAAGGGGAGGGGGAGTTAAGGGAGTTTCTGTCTTTGCTGAGAGCAGCAGAAGGGAGCCACCTGGACTACATTGCTGTCCCTGTAAATTTTTCCCTATCAGTATTTCTTTTCAAACTTCATAGCCTTCTTTATACCTTAGATGAATGTTCTAGTCAGGAAAACATATTATTGCTTCTGTTTCCTATCAATCTTTGTACTTTTCTACCTTTTCTCGTTCCATCTTCCATGCCCAGCAATAATGCCACAAGGCCCAAATCAAATCAAACACTCTGTACATCTTTTCTGATATTGACTACATGTGATTTCTCTTTCTTCTTAATTCTTACCTCTGTTTATTGTGTGTCTTTATCACCATTATGTGAAAGCTTGTGTAACAGTGATGTTTTTCATACATGTTTCTTGGTCATAAACTAGGCTCATACATCTTTAAACTTTTTTCCCTTCATCTCATAATACCTAGAATAATGCATTACTTGTGAGTAAACACCTGATTGTTCAAAACTGCCAGAAACCACTCAGGAAGGTTTAACACCCAACCCACACACAGTTTCACATACATAGCCATTAAATAAATAAACCTGTCAAACCAAAATTAAATAACACACACAACATAGAGCAGACATTGACTTTTGAGGCTGACATCAAATAGACAACAGGAAAAGGAAAAGAATTCCACGCTTGGAATTGTTTTTTTCTAATTTTTAGTTAATTCCAAACAGAGCTGTCCTCAGATGTGTTCACTATATCAAAAGCCAGTACTAGAAAATTAAGAATTAACATAAACAAGACACTGAAATTTACAAAACTTTGCCAAAGATAATTTGTCTACCAGATTAAATGCTACTTGAGCATTGCTGCCATTAGTTTCTGATTAAATGGAGTAAATTGTAGGCCTGCCCCATCCTCCCTGCACAATACTAACTTTTAGCTGCTTTTGTTAGGTTTTCAGCTGGTCAGTAACTGCCCTCAAAGGACCTTTCACTAACCTTTGAAGACTTGTGAGAGAGCCTCTCAATTTTCCTTTTCATCTTCACTCCTGAGTAAGGCTATTTCAGGATAACCTTTTGTAAATATAAGTAATAATTTTTCATAATACCTTTAAAAACAATCACCAGCCAATGAATGAAATGCTTTGCCCTGATAGAGGTGAATGTTACTAAATTTAGTGCGCTTTCATTAAAGGGAAAGTGTAAGTATGTATACATGAGTCTTAAATAAAATGTGATGTTGGGCTAGTTATATTAAAACCTGAATTGCATTTTCCCAAGATGACTTAGACTTTAAGTATTTTATCATCTTTCCAGTTTTAAATCACTTTCAGATGGCAGATATAAACTACTGGCTGTTGAGTTTCATGACCTCAGGATACGATATAGTAATGCAAAAAAAGAAGAGGAAATCACCTTAAAAGACCACCTTCCTCTCATCAAACAGTTTTGATTACATTTTTGTAATATCATTGTACTGGCCCAAAAAGCTCTGGAAGATGCTTACTGTTGTTCATAAAGGGAAAAAAAAAATCCATCTAAGGAGTCCTTTTTATGAGAAGAGCCAGAGGGATGTATCTCAAACCCAGTGTAAGAAAAAAAAAATTTTTTTTAATCTAAAGGGCAATGCCAATTTGAAAATTTTACCCAGGATCTACAGCTCTTAATAAAGTAACCTACCAGGAATTCTGTTGAAATACACAAGTAAACCTGTTTGGACAAATTCTAAGGAACAAAATATTTGGCACATAAGGATAATTCCCTGGAAAGACTCTGTGATAGAGATGACTTTGGGGAAACTGCAAGGCCCTCTGTCCTCTTCCCCAAACTCGATGTCATTACACCGTTTCTACATCAAAAGATAAAAGCAAATATTGTTACATATAAATATATATATATATATTTTTTTTTCTGTGTAAGGTAATAACAGGGAATAGTATTAGTTAAAATACTATGTATAACTTAAAAGCCAAGACAGTGGCCAGAGAATACTCCATCTATCTAAGTAGGGGCCCAGAGAAATAATAGATAACTGGCCAAAAACAAAAAATCACTGATGAGAGTGAGACTCCTACTCTGGGGCAGGACTCAACAGCCAGAATGAATGAACTAGGTGCTATTTATCAGGTCATACATCAGGCTTATTCCAATTTGAAAGAAAAAAAATACCTTGGGCAAACCAAAACACAAGAGGATAGCTTCACATCCAGCTTCTACCTAGAATCAGCATGATGCTGGGGTTCTTGTTCACGAAGCTGAAGAATGAGCTTAGCAAGCACCCAAGGTAGGAGAGCAAGGTACAGGCTTTTATTTAGAAATGAAGTGATAGGACAGAGCTCCTGGCTCATGCCAGGAGGGGACAAGAGAGCCTGGTGTGGGGTGTTGTCTAGGGGTTTTATAGGCAGATGAGGATTTTTCGAGAACATGAAAAAAGCTTAGGGGTGTGGACCCGCTGAGTGGTGTTTGATTATCTAGAATTAACTTAACACAAGGAATTTCCTGCCTGACTTTTTTTGGGACACCTGCGTCCTGGTCTAGGAGCAGATGAAAAAAGGCCACCTGCTCAGCCTGACCCCAAGGTGGGCTGAGGCATTGTTTGCTAAAGAGTAAGTTAAGTGCAACCTTATCTTTAAGGTGGAAACTTTCTTGCTTTTTATTATGTTGTTTACAGCTGGGTCTGCATGCTAAATTAGTTGCCCAGTTTGCAAAACCACTCCATCAGATGTGAAAGAGGAAAGACAGCAAATAGGCCTGGGCCTTTCAGCATGCTAAAGTCAATCTTATACATGATTACAAATCATTACATAATAAAAACGTGCTACTTTTCTTTACCTGGGGAACATTAACTGATCTTACTGAAGAATTACCCTAGAGCTTAATGTTTAACACAGAGTTTTGGTAGGGGGTTTCCTTGCATGTAGTTACATTGCTCTGACTGCAAATATCCTGCCTTGCTTTTTCCAGAGGCCCTCACCCTATTCTGTCTAAGCCCATGGTCCCTGTCTCAAGCAGGGAGTCCTCTCTCTGACCAACTCTTCGTGAGAGGTTGATTCTCAGACTTCTTTCCCCCTTATCAAGGGCGAAGAGTTCTTGTCCCTAGGAGCAAAAATCTGAATGAAGATAATATTCTCCTCTCTTCTTCCCATATCCATTTTATTTTACAACAATAACACATCGAGGCAGTATGGGTAGTGTAACCATGAGAATTCAGTTCCTGTGCTGCCCTACTCAGCCTACACATGGAGAGACAGAGGACTGAGCAGAGAAAGGACTTTATTCAACAAGCTGGCACTTTGGAGGATGGGAAAACTATTGTCCTAAACACCCATCTTAATTCAGGTTTGATTTCAAACTTCTTTTGTGCTCAGGAAAGCGGGAGCTGGAGTGGGGCAGGAGGTGACAGACAGCTGGGGCATGCACAGTGCCAGCGAGGGTCTGAGTTGTGAAATTCGCGGCCCTAGGTCAATTGGACTCCCTCTGACGTAGGTCTAGTCAGGATGTTTCTACAAATCCTTCATAGGACATTCATTGTTGTGTCTTATCTCCTCCGGGGAGGCAAGCCCCAGGCAAAGGCTATTTGCAGAAATGTCAGGCTGTAAGCAGAATTATTAACAAGCTTACACGCAGGGGTGCAGCTATTCTTGCAGATTTGAAAGGGAGTGTCAATTATGGGCATTGTGGCAATTTTCAGTTCCTCTCCTTAGTTTTTCCTTGTACTATTTCTATCTCCAAGCTCCAGGAACAAAACAGACTCACAAGAAATGTTGTGCATCTATGCTGTCATAGGCCTGCAAGGAGCTGGAGATCACCTTTTAAGTCCTTCAGGCCGGCTACAATAGGGAAGAGAGGTACTTTCAATGTTCCTTTGACAACACTGCTTCTTTCTTCTCTCTCATTTTCTCCCTCATCTTTGGATGAAACCATTTGCTACACAGGAATTACTAAATACCTTAATTGGGGTTGCTGAAATTGAAGCCAAGGACAGAAATCAGGAATAAAATGAAAACTCTCCTCTGCTGCAGTAGCAGGCTCACAGAGAGCAGACGCGACCTCAGGGGCTCACTTCCCCAGGGCTCTCCTTAGATAGACTACCAGATCCTCGCGTATGTAAAGCCTCAGGTCCTGGCCTACTGCTTTTCAGGGCACACTAAGTAACTGCTGAGTTCCTCACTGCGGTCAACAGCCAGCGTTTCCAAAGCCACATGCTCCACTTCAATTACACAGGAAAGTCCTTGGCGTTCATGAGGAGGTTCTGTGGATTTATAAAATGAATTTTTGCAAAGTAATACCTGAACATGGTAAAAACAAAACACCCACAAGCAAAATTAGTACACTATAAAATACTAAATAGTCCTATAAAATAGGATTTATAAAGAAAAGCTGCAAATAGTTCCCTGCTGTAAGTTTTCCTAAACCTAGGTTTCCTCTCCAGAGTCAACTATGTTTTCCTCATTTAACTGGCATATGCTTTTAATTCTTCTTTTGGTTCCCTTTGTATCGTGAAATTATTTGCTTATACTGCTATGTCTTCATTTTTCTGTTTTAAACATTTAAAATCGATGTATTGTCAGTTGTCACATTTGACTATTAATAGTTGGCTCACTGACTTGTTATAAAAACATGTTAATTTATAGCTAGTCTCCCATCCCTTTTTATCTCAATACAGTTAAATAAGTATTTTATCTATTTGCCACCTCTTAATTTAAATAATATACTTTAAATGTTTATCGTTATTTTAAAAGTAAAGCACTATGGAAAACCGTTGTTGATTGTGCCTAGTTGCATAAAAATAACCATTCGTCACTTCCCCCTTACACACAATTCTAATATTAGGGCCATTAACGACCTCAACAACACTTATGTCTCCTAGAACGCCTTCCAAGAGCAGTGGCTAAAGCAGTATGAGTAAAAATAGTCTGGTGAGTGTTAGTCTGGGGAGAGGAAATCCCGGGGCAAAATACCTCTAAAAACTGAAATCAGTCAAAGGGAGAAATAAAGTTTAAAATCCGTTTATTGCTTACAAACTGCAGTACGGCCCATCTCTCTTTCCTGCCCAAGCAGCAGCAAAACCGGCCCTCCCCCTCACCTCTCAGGTACAGATAAGCCCTCGGTTGCCCAGGTAATTACCCATTGATATGGAAATGAACTCATCCACCCCTGAGGAAAGATGCAAATGCAATAAAGCCATACTTCTTTCCACCCCTGAACACCTGTTGATATGCAGATGTACCAAAGCCAGGCAAGATATTCTGGAAATGTTGCAATTTTTACCCACAGTGAGGTTCCCAAAAAAGCTCTTTAAGAAAGCTAACTCAGCTAATAAGTATACCCTTTTGCCCTTTTCCTTTCCTCCTGAACTTGGACATAATGATAGCTTGCATGATAGCCTCCATGAAGGAGCTCATGTTGAGGATGGAAAAAATATGCTAAGCAGGGATGGTGCAACAGAAAGAGAGAGAGCTTTGGATCTTGATGGCCTTAGTAACTGCCATACTACCCCTTGCCCATCTGTTTCTGGACTTCTCTAAAAAGAGAGAGAAATAAACATTTAAAAATATGATTTTTGAATTTATTTAGATAGAAAAGTAAATAAACAACTAAGAGGCTATTGTTGAATGCACTCATAAATTTATGCATACAGAAATATAGGACCATAAAGGTGTCATCTAAATCTGATTAGATATTAAGAAAACACTTTTAAATGAGAAGAATTTTTGAAGGAAATATAGAAATTAGCTGCATGACAAAAGGGGAGTGCTCTATCTAGTCAAAGGAAAAATAAGGTTTTAAGAGTATATAAATATGAGGTATGATTATGTTAGAGGGATGGAGAGGCGCAAGTAATGGAAGGCATATGGAAACGGACACAAGGAGAATAAAGCTCTAGGGATAGACAGGCCTGTTCAAATTGAACCTACACTAATCTTTCCAGCAGCTTGATTTTCAATAAAGGAATTATTATACGATGAAACTTAAAGGGACATTCATAGTGGAAGTTGTGGAGTAAAGATTAGAAGGACTTAGTCATATTTATATGCTAAAAAGAAAAGTGGTGGTGGTGAAGGAGAGGCAGAAGATATAGGCAGAACAATTAATTTACAATCAAGCATCCTTAGGAGGCGAAAGGGAGCAAGCCTTCTCATAGTCCCGTTCCCAGCCAGATAAAAGGGCGTAGAAATTGTCTTAGCTTTTTCCTATCCATTGGTCTCAAATAAAACTAAGCAAAATATTCTCTGACTTAGTGATGTGTTTTCTAACTCCTTGACTGAGGAATTTAAAGACACCCACTCCATTCTCTGGATTATATGATGAATTATCATGGGTGTCACTTGCTCAAAACTTTCCATTGTGCCCCACACTCACCAACAATTTTGAAAAATGATCCCTAAGTTGTCTGCTTATTTATAAACATGAAGAAACATTAAGTTAGATTCATTTTTCAAAGCAGGTATCTAAAAGAAAATAGAGTTGTCTTTCCACACCAGATGGCTAAATGTCTTTGAACTATGTACAGCCTTGTGATTTTACTGAAGTGTTAACAACACTCTGAACTGTAAAGGGAGTCTTTCTGAAACTCTAACTATTCTCAGGAGTCAAAAGAGGACAATGTCTTACAATAGATAAAAATTCCTTTAGGAAAATGATCAGGAAATATGAAATAAACTGTAAAACTGTTTGTATTTGTTTCACTTTGATCTGTGTATTTGATCCCAAATGACCTAGAGTCGGAGCTGACAAGACTATCAAATAGACATCAGATACACCAAATGTGTTATAAAGACTAATAGCTTAAAGTGACTAATGGTGACTTCTTCGTTCAATATTATTCCTCTCAAATGATTTGTAACTTCTAATCAATCCCATCAAATGCAACTGTTTTCTATTGAAACTCAGAGCTCATTGTTGATTCTTCCTTAGAAGATTCAGGGGATTTAGCTGGTAAATTTAGCGTAATTACTCCAGTTATCAATTGTTTAGCATGCATCTAAAACACCATTATTCAAACGAGATTTGCTTAGTTTGGAGAAGTACAGTAAAAGAGCTCCTTCAAAGTCTGTTATCTTAAATATATATTTCCTCAACTGCCATTTATAAATACTGTGACTTGAATGAGTTTAAAGTAAGTTACTCAAAGTGCCAAAGTCAAGAGGATTCATTGCTGCGCTGACCAATCAATGGCACTTGGTTGTAGGTATTTAGAAGGTGACCAGGCAAGTCATTCTTTATCTTCCTTATCGTGTTTACATAATTAGAGGCAAATTAAATTGAAATTTTGTATTAATTCTATTTTGTACTTAATATTTCATAGTAAAGATGGCCCCTGATATACAATGGCTCAACTTACAATGTTTTGACTTTGCAATGGTGTGACAGTGGTACACATTCAGTAGAAACCTTACTTCAGATTTTGAATTTTCATCTTTCCTGGGCTAGGGGCATGGGGGGTAACCCTCTCTCATGATGTCTGGCAGCAGCAGTGAGCCGCAGACCCAGTCAGCCCTGCCACCACGAGGGTAAACAGCCCATGCACTTACAACCATTCTGTTTTCACTTTCAGTACAGTATTCAGTAAATTACATCAGATATTCAACACTTAATTATCAAATAGGCTGTGTGTTAGATGACTGCCCGACTGTAGGCTAATGTAAGTGTGTTCTGAGCACCTTTAAGGCAGGCTATGCTATGCTGGGTTTAGTAGGTTAGGTGTATTACATGCATTTTTGACTTACGATGCCCTCATCTTATGATGGGTTTTTCAGGATGTAACCCCATCATAAGTCAAGGAAAATTTGTGTTGGAAAATTCTTAACAATTTTGAATCACTTCATGTCTTTCCTCCAGTTATAACTTTAAGAGGATAGTTCTTCCCAAACCTGCAGAGTCACATACTTAAAAAAAATACACTTCTAGAAGACTTGAAGGCAAATAAAGTTAAAGAGAGAGTGATACAAGGAAATTCTATACAAGCTGTCATAGAGACTACAACATATGGGACTGTGTTTATGTTTATAATATTTTTGCTAAACTCTTTGGATGGAGTTTAAAGTAGAAATTCTTTGGAAGCCTACCTTAAGTACAGAGCTAGAATCAATGACTGAGTATAGAGATTTTTATAATTTTATGCTTATTTTTGCTTTTATGTGGTTATAAATACTTCAGCCACTATTCAACATGGAAGGAATGTATAAAAGAATTTCATAAAGGTACAGATTGTATGTTGATGATGTATATTTATATATATAATTGTTAGTTATCTTTTCTCAATATAAAATATGTGTTGATATAATCAAAACATATGAAGCTTTTATCTAATGCAACTTGAACAATTTGCTTTTAGAAAGTACTCTTTATGGTCACTTTCACTTGTATGCACAGATCCCTGAGGATTACTAGACCATGGCAATGAATAAGAACTTCATAAGAGCAACTTCGTGGGAAGTACCACATTTGTGGAAAAAATTTTTTAGACAGTGTCTCAGTCTCAAAATTCCTTGTCCTAGGAAAATATATCTGAGGCTATTGTCAAGCATTTGACCAGAGCATTTTATGAAACATTCAATCTCATATTTTTCCATGTGAGGAAGATAGCAGAGAAACATCAATTCTATGCTGTGACATCTCACACGAAATAGTTTCCTGTTCCCTTCAGAATCAGCCTCATTCTAGGAAAGAAAGAAACATAATTACTGTGAGTCCTTATTAAGTTAAAATTTGCTGGTATATTAGCCACAATATAGACATAACAAATAAGTTCTTCAGAAAGCTACATCAATCACACAGACTTCTAAGAGATTATCATGCTATTCAGTAAACACCATTTTGCGATAAATTCAGGACTTTGTTTCTCTTTTAAAGTCAAAACATCATTTGGGTGTAAATTACATACAAAAATCATTTGAACAAATGTATCAATTGATTGCTTATGTTTATAGTTTACCCCTCCTTTTTATTTCTGGAGTAAGCATAATGCAGTAAACGTTCTGGCGATTATTGAAATTAGTAGAAGGACCAAACATAGTATGGACAAATAAAGAGGAGCTCAAAAAAAAAAAAAAAGATACAGTATTGTATTAGTCTGTGAAGTTGTGGCG